>CM075806.1:6817594-7047561 GCA_037975025.1 Excoecaria agallocha | reverse complement strand
CTTGCTTTGTTCATAAGATGTTCAAAATTTAACCTCTCAGGATCACCTGACCGTCCTGCAGCCATATTCATTGCACAGGAGATACTAAGTCTAGTATTCTGATTAATCCCATTGGGTCTACCACTCAAACTGCAACTGCGTGCCTCAAGATCCAGTGATGGCCCCTGCTACAACAATTAAAGAGGTTAAATAATTCAGGCAGATTGCACATATGGATTCTTGTAAAAAAGTACAAAGAAAAAAGAGTTTAACTCAAGAACATGGAAGATATATAAATATTTGTTGAAACAGCATATGGTATATGTCTGTCTGTTTGGTCTGAACTTCAGAAAGAACCCACACCATTCTAATAAAATAAGTGTCATTTACTCATTACTTCACAACAGTTTAAACAGTTAATGACTGTCCTACTGAATACTTGGGATCCTAATTTTCAGGTCTCAGCTTCAAACCACTGGGATGGAAAAAGAATCCTCCATTTGTGGCTCTACAATTGTACCGGAAGATTTACTTATTTATTTATTTTTTGAAATCTTTAAATGCAAATATTTTGGGAATAGTAATCATAATACACCAAAATACACAAAATTATAAATGGGGGGCAAACTTATGTGTCAGCAAGCAAGATCCAGCAAAACAGACTCTGAAGCAAATTGCCAACCAATAACATGCATGCTAAGATAAAGTTATACATTCGTCTGGTTAAAGCCCCCAAGCATTACAAGGTACAGAAGAATTTTACCTACTTTTCTAGGCAAGTTGTAGAAACAGCCTAAAAAATTACAAAAATCTAAACTTGAAACCCAGCATATCTATCAAGGACTTTTTTCTTCCGAGGAAATTAGCGGAAAAGAAAGAACAGAAATTTGATTCTTCTTCTTCTTCTTTTCTCTCTCTGTTTCTTTATTTTTTTTTTATTTTTTTATACAAAATGGACTTGGGAATTCAATAGGAAAAAAATTAAAGAAAAAAGGAAATACGGATTCTTAATTTCTCTTCACCGGCTAAAATAATAATAATGTCCCGCCAATTTGGTACGTTAGCAAGGGGAGATTAAATTCTTTTCTTTTCCCATTCACCATTTTGATAAACCAAAAATAAGCTCCAAAAAGTTCGTATGTCAAAATTATGAAGAAAATCCAGACTATCATGAAATGTAATTTAGTATTCTGCAATTGGGCATAGCATAAACACAAACTCAAATGCTTCATAAACATAAAACTCAGGCGCGTCTCAATTCTCAAGGCCCAGCCCCTTGGTTTGAGAAGCATCATACTTACTCAGCGCACAACCTAACTTAGAATCTGGTTTCACAATTAACCCGATAAATCCCCAAAAAAAAACACATCATTATAGATGGTAAGAATCAATTGAAAACCTCAAACAAGAAGAACACCACATGATGTGACAAAAAGCTGACACAAAAATTATCTCATTAACCCAATAAATTCTAATTAGTTTACCCAGAACCCACCTCCTCAATCCTCTTCCTATCTAGAAAAGGAAGCAGTGGAGAAAGAGGAAGTACATAAACCCTCAATTAAGAGAAACAAATCCCACAATGAGCATTGACTAGGGAAAAAGAACAAGAAAGGAAAAATATGCTTACCTTGACTCCATAAACGGAAGGAGATATAACTCTGAAAGCCATTTTAGTGGAGGTACGGAGATAAGACGAAGGAGATAATGAATAGGAGACATGCGGAGAAGCCATTTTCGAAAACCTTGGAACCTTCTAGCAGTGGGAAAGAGATGTCATTTGATAGCTGAGAATTGAATCCCCCACTTAAAATGAAGAAAAGATAAGATTTTGGATTCTGGGTACGAGTTTGGTTTCAGTTGCAGGCCGAGGGGTTTTAGGGGGGGTACTGGAAGTCATGATCCAGTACCGGTGACTCCAAGCTGGGGGCGTGCTGCCACATAGGCAAACTTCTTTTTCTTTTCTTTCAATTATAGCTTAATAAATTGAAAATTTCTTGCATAATCTAAATTTACATATCCAACTGATTGACTAAGGGTAAGTTTGGCAAAATTTATGAAAATAATTTTTTTAATTGGTAAAAGCTATATTCAAAAAAACTATATCCCAAAAAGTAGATAACTGTTTGGTAAATAAAAATTAAACCGACTTATAAATTGAAAAGCAGTTTAACAACTGTTTGATTAATAATGTGATTAGAAATAACTTTTCAGAATGAAAAGACGAAAAAGGACATATATAATTTTAATATATTATATTCAATATCTCACTAAAAAATAATAATTATTTCCACTTATTTGCATTTTTTACTCCACTAAACTATTAAAAAATATATAGTTAAATAAAAATAAATATAACATAAAAAAATATATATGTTGTTTTCATAATTTGTCACACATATTATTTCTTACAAGGTTCTTTATATATAAATGATGCATAATACTCCCCTATTGCTGTGGTTGCACATGTAACAATTGATAAGAATTCTTCTTCATCACTATCAAAATCATCATTATAATAGTCATCATCCATATCTAGAAAAAAAATATAAAAAATATCATTATGCATGACAATCCAAATATATATATATATATATATCAAACGAATATAGAATTGAAATCATTCATAGTAAAAAAATAGTTATTAAAGATAAATATAAAAAGTACATGATTCAATAACAATTAAAACATATTTCATATAAAAAGTACACGATTCAATAATAATTGAAACATATTTTATATAAAAAGGACACGATTCAATAACAATTGAAACATATTTTTTATAAAAACTACATTAGTCATGGCCCTTTACAATTTACAGATTATTCATAAAAAAAAGTCCCATGATAATGTATAGAAAATCCTACAATCACATCGACGAATTATAAAAAATTTACGATATAAATACCTCTAGTAAAAATTTAAACTTCAATTTTTAGGAATCAAACCAATCTTTAGATGACACTTGTGTATATAGTAAGCACACTATATACAATACTTTCTTATATCTAGGAACAAGATATTCCTTTTCATTACCAAACACGATATAAATTTTGCCCTTCCTTTCCATATGATCCCACCCAACTACACAGGCATTTAAATTTTCCATCATCATTTTTAAATGATAATAATAATAATAATAATAATAATAATAATAATAATAATAATAATAATAATAATAATAATAATAATAATAATAATCGTAAAGCCATAGGCTTAGGCTAATAAAGTGAATATCATAAGCATGAGCATAAAATCCCCGATTACAAGGCCTGATGAGCAACATCTATTACTTAAAAAAAAAAAAAACAAGACATTGAGTTTATTATATGTTGAAAGGAATTAATAGCAAACTGACTGCTGTCTTATTTTCTCCAATGCCTTGCTCACCTGGGCAATGAAAAGGAAGACAGTCCTAAAACATTAGCTTTTCTATATTAACTTTTTTTTTCATTTTAAATTAATAAAAAATAGGACTTTTTTATATGTAAAATAATATAGATTCTCTTACAAAATTGCTATAATTTTCTCAAAGAAAAAAAAAGAATTAGGGTAGTGAATTATTACCAGGTGGTAGGTGGTGTATTTAGTAGTGATGGAGAGTAAGGACGGTGCCGTCACTAACACCGTAGAGTTTTTTCCATCGGAAAATTCTTGATATCCTCTCTTGATGAAGATTTTTTCATTAAGACCGGCGCTTATTCCGAGTTTTTCCAGAGCCTTGTTCTTCACCTCTTCAATGGTTGTAGCACCTGGAATACTGAAGTTGTTCATCTTCTTCGTGTTTGCATCTCTCACACGCAAGTACGGCATTTTTACTTTTGTATAATCAGATGATCTTTCTCCTGGTCTTTTTGTTTACGTTAGATTATTTTGGGTGCTAGGGCAAGAGAAAAAAAGTCTTTTATATTAGATATACTTGTAATTATAAAATAAAATAAATGGTATTTTTGTCTAAAAATGATTTTAAATCAACTTACCTGAAAAGTTAAAATTCAGCTTTTCTGAAAAGCTTCAATTTCTAACTTTTTCTAATAGAAGGTTTTTTCACTTTTCACAAAATTGATTTGTCAAAAATTAATATTTACCAAACACAACTTTTTATCCCATAATCAGCTTTTTATCAAATAATCAGCTTTTTCTTCCTTGAAAAGATATGCCAAACACACTCTAAATTTGTAGTCGCATCGCATATCCTTTTTTTTTTTTTAAAGAAGTTCATTAAGAAAAAGTGTCGGTCAATAATGCTGAAACAATACAATGAAGGAGAGATAAGTCCCAGAACATAATATCTGACCTGAAATAAATAGCTTTAGCAAGTAAATGCGCAGCTGTATTTGCAGATTATTTTCACATATCCAAAATGGACATTTGCGAGAGAATCAATTAACAACATACAATCACTAATAATAATCCCCAAATTGAACGATTATGATCATTCGTAGTTAAACATGAATAACCACTTGAGAGTCCGATTCAATTATCGCTGCGTACTTGTTGGTCTTTTTAATCTGGCTAAGAGCTCTACTTATTGCAATTGCCTCAGCAATAGAAGGATTAACCACTCTTGTAAAACAATTACAACCAAAACCAATAAAATTGCCTTGATGATCTCGAATAACAAAAGCAATTCCAGTTTGTTTTTTTGTCAAGAAAAAGTGCAGCATCAATGTTGATCTTAATGAAACCGATAGGAGGAGGAGACCATTGTATGATGTCAAACATTCATCTCTACTGGACACCTGCAACAAAGCTTCTAGACAAGTTCCAGTCCGTTACCATTTTTGTGGCTAGAGAGACAACCGCAACAGAGGAAGCATTTAATCCCTGCCACACCATATCGTTCTGAGCTTTCCAAATTGCCCAGCAAGTAGCAACCGCCAAACCACAAAGCTCCAAGGTAGTGCACGATGCTTAAGATGGAACCAAGAGGGAATATCAACAACAGTACCCCTGATATAGCCAATCGAAGATCTCAGCTAAACCTCCCTAGCAAAAGTGCATTCCAAAAATAAATGAAAGCTAGTTTCATTATCATGACCACAAAAAGGGCAGGACAAAATAGTCTCAACACCTCTAGTAATCAACAAACTATGTACAGGAATACAATAGTGAATAACCTGCCAGAAAAAAAATGCTTCATTTTTGCAAGAATGGAGAGAGAGCATAACTTCTGTCAATACTCTGCTGAAAGAATGCTGGGAATAGTAGGCGCGCTTGAATGAATGAGTTTATATGCACTTTTTACAAAATAAGTACCATTTCTTTTCGGTCCCCATTGCCACAAATCTTATTTTTTATGCCAGCTTAAAGGGATACTCAAGATTATTGGTAGAGGATTATTTAAACCCTTAGTCCTTCTAGACTCAGTATAGAATGAGTAGGGTATCATTCCAAAGGGAATTGGTTAAATCTAATATTGAACCCATAAGAAGTAGATGGATAGGCAATCAAACAAAATGAAGATTAAGTATATAACTAAGTTCTAAATCAATATACATAAATTAAATCAAGTTGGATTAAGGATGACATAGTAATTAGTGTAAAGATACATAGAAATAGAAATTATAGGTCATTTAAGTACAAGTAAGAATAATTAAATAATTAAAGATGATTGGAGAATTTAACCAAATATTCTTTAAAGCAACTCTCATTGTCATTAAAGATATTCTTGCTTAGAGTCTATAAGAACTCTCATGTCATTATAAAGATAAACAAGAATTATGAAGCTCGATACCAATTCTTTAATCCCTCAAAGAGAATTCCTTATCTCTAAGTGAATTCAAACTTTAAGTAAATTCATTTGTTTTTCCATCAATAAATTCCAATTCTCATTGCATATCAATTGACTAACATGCTAAATATGGTGATCAAGCATACATAGCAAAATAATCACACAAATGAATTTAAATCATACTTCAACTATGATAAATATAAATTTGATCTTAAATAATATATTTTCACATTTCTAGTATACAAGAGGCAACTAGCCAAAATACATGATTGAACTAAAATCAAACAAGAGAATTAGAGGAAAACTAAACTCCCCAGAAATGTACTTTCTAAATAAACCTTCTGATGTATCTCTTGTTCCTTTGGTTTTGTTCCTTTGTCATCATCTACTAAAAACTAAGTATCTCTACATAACAACTATAAAAATATCAATTGTATCTCTAAAAAAAACCCTTTAAACTACTGCATATTTAGCCCCTATTATAGAGAAATTTGCATCCCAAATCATGCCTCTTCAGAATAGATGTCATGGTGAAAAGTTGCCACTAAAAGTCCTGATGAAAACACTTAGTGGTTGAGAAAAGGTGAGATGAAAAGTTGTAATGTTTCAAAATTGGTGTCTGGACCGACTCGGACAACCTTCATGAGTCGTTTCCTTTATGTTTCTGTAACGAGTTGAACATCCTTCACAACTCGTGTCTTTGTTATTTTTTTTCTCTTCACGAGTCATGCTCTTCTTCTAGCTTCCCTTCACGACTCGAACAAAATTGCCGACTCGAACAACCTTGCTTTCTGTAATGACTCGAATGTTCTTCATGAGTCGTGCCTTCCCTTGTTTCTTACCCTCACGAGTCGTGCTCTCCTTCACGAGTCATGCTCTAGCTTGTTTCTTCAACTATTTCTTCCTTTTAGACCAAACATGTAACATCCTTATCACTCCGATTATGAGGAACAGTACATTGGCATATCGTAAAAATTTTTTTTTTCTTTTAATTAACATTTAATTAATACCAAAATTCCGATATTACCCATTACATAGGTATTCAATGATCTATAACTGTTTCGGATTACTATTCACATAATAAAATTTCGGCATTATAACGGCTGTAATTGCCTAGCCTCCTGAAAAATCAGACAAACACACAGCCTCTCAGAGGCACAACACTTCTATAACAATCATTCCCTTACTCCAAAGTCTCCATTAAAACATCCAATAATTCAAAACATCTCATCATCACAAACACACGTATATGTTTACATAACTTTACATATCCAAATATTTATACATATTTGTCATTTATATACATGCCAAAGTCTACATAATTTACATAATAACAAAATTTCTTGTCCTTTATTCTGTGCATCACTGCTCCTCTAGCGCTGTACCTGCATGCAGTAAAAACTACATGCTGAGCATAAACTATGCCCAGTGGTGTCTAACAATCCTAATACTTTCTTTGCATTATTTATTTCTTTAATATACTTTATTTAATCATTTAAATTCTAAATAAGTAAAATTATGCAATTTTCATTAAGTTCAATTGGAAACAATTGTCTTTCACATTATTTACACTCTTTCTCATTTATTTCATGACGGTTGACTAATTCCCTTTTTAGTCCTTAAACTTTTGCTAAATTACAAAAATGCCCTTTTTCTTTAATATTTGCAATTTTGCCATTATAGTCATTTACTTTCATTTCCTTTACATTAGTTTCATCATTATTCCTCATTTATTTTTTATTTCACTACTTTTGGGTAAAATTACGGTTTAATCCCTGTACCATAAAATTTCATCTTTTGGCACTATTAAGCCTCCAAAATTACTATTTTGCCCTTGTTAATCATTTCTCATTTATTTTTGCCTATTAATTACCCATTTTGGCAAAATTACCATTTTGCCCCTAAACTTTCATTTTCTTTCATTTAAGTCCTTTTTCCACTTTAAACCTCATTTTTATCATACTTTTCATTTCTTTTAACTTATTATCATTTTCATTTCATTTTATGCCCCTAGTACAGTACCAACATGAATTCTCAGACTGGATACTCGGGACGTGGACCCCCATGGGCCACATATAGACTGAAAAATGATCTCAGCGACCATTTTTCCACGTAGCAGATACCAGGTACAACAGAAGCTATGGTGATCAGTGATCCTACCATAACTAAGCAAGTCGCCGTGACTTGCACCGCGGTACAGATGTCCCTATGGCTAGCCAATTATATCCTGAACTAGGCTTTTACTACCAGACTAATTCTAAGGGCACAATTTCATCAAAATTTCAATCAAACTTATTTTTTTTCATTATTTCATTACTCGAAAATGCTTTTAATCATTTCTTTTCATTCGAAATTACTCGTAGTTATTTCTTTTCATTCTTTCACATAGATTGTGAATTATTTTACCATAATTCACCAAAATCATTCATTTTCTCATCAAATTGCATTTTATTTCATATAAATGCCATATTTTCAATACTTACATAATTGAAAATATTCTCTAAAATATTCATTTAATTTCAATAAATTCCACAAAAACTCCTAAGCATATTATTTCATTTCTAGTGTCATTTAAAAGCTTAATTTCATTAAATTTCACAACATACACTTAGGTTTTCTTTAGGATGAAATTCGGCCATCAAGGTAAGCATACTATATAATTGTTCAATAATTCATTTAGGCATTTAAACACACTCATTTAAGGTCTCTTAACATTATTCTATCATTACTTTAAATTTAACATCAATTATATCATATTTTCATTAAGTTACATAAAGGTTTAATGACTAAAATCAAAGGAAATACTAAGATTCATTAGCCACTAACCTTGTTTTCTTGTTCTAGTGTGCCTAAGCTTCCTTTTCCTTGCCTTTGGCCTTGGAAGCTTGCAAATCTCCTTGAGTCCCTAAGTGAACCGAAATTTCAAGCCATTATAACTCTAATTTTTCAAGCTCAAATGCTAAAAATAAAATCATAATTGAACTCTAGGCACCCAAAAACATAAGTAGGCACCTTAGATAAATTTTTAACTCATTAATTCCACTTACCTCAAATGAAACCCTAAACTCTCTCTCCAATTTTTTCTTGATTTCCTTCCTTGATTTGAAGAGAGGAGGTCACAATACTTAACTAGAGAGGCTGAACTTGCTATTGGGTGGCTTGATTTGGTGTGAAATGGAGAGAGAAATGAAGAAAACTCACACAACAATGGTGGAGTGTGGTTCGGACAAGGGAGAGAGGAGAGGAAGAAGATGATTTGCTGTCCCATTCCAGAGAATTTTCTCTTTATATAGGCTGGGTTTTGGGCTTTGTGGGCTTGGATTGGGTTAATGGGCTTAGTTAATTAACTAAAGCCCATTAACACCTAATTTAAAGTCCAAAATTATTTCTCCCATTTCCTCACTCCAAATCACTCCAATTTCAATTCCATAATTCTTATCACATCAAAATTAGGTAGTACACAAAATTTTGGCTCAATCGGAGTCCGTTACTGGTCCGATTCAACCGAACTGGTTCGATTCGACAACTGTCGACATCGCCGAAAAATTCATTTCTTTATACCAAAATATTCTACATGAAATTTCGTGAAGATCTGCAAAATATGGCAATTTTTGGAGTTCATTTGCTATTTTTAACAATTTATGCAAAATCAAGTCACATTCCCTACCAGGGAAATTGACTCGCTACCTTTTTCGTATTTTTGATTTTCGGAGGTCTATTTGACCTCGATTTCACTTCAAATTTCAACCCCGGACTCACCATGACCAATACTTCCCGATGGTCAAATAAAATATTTTTCACTTTCGGGTCCGTTTTACGGCCCGGGTGTACTATTCACCATCGGAATTTACTGTTCACGGCCAGACCGGTGTTGAGGCCATTACAATTCTCTCCTACTAAAATAAATTTCGTCATCGAAATTTACCTGTATTGAAAAGATGGGGATACTGATATCTCATAGTGGCTTCTGGTTCCCACGTAGCTTCTTCAATATTGTGATGGTGCCACAGTACCTTCACTAATGGAACCTGCTTGTTCCTGAGTTGACGGACTTCTTTTGCTAAGATTTTCACTGGTTCTTCTTCATAAGTCATGTCATCAGCCACTTGAATCTCTTCCTGTGTAATCACGTGACTAGGATCCGATCTGTATCTACGGAGCATAGACACGTGAAACACGTCATGTATCTTTTCTAGTTCAGAAGGCAACTTTAATCGATATGCTACGGGACCCACTCGCTGAAGTATCTCATAAGGGCCAATAAATCTAGGACTTAACTTGCCCTTCTTTCCAAATCTTAAGATCTTCCTCCATGGAGATACTTTCAGGAAAACTCGATCTCCCACCTGAAACTCTATGTCTTTCCTTTTCAAATCAGCATAGGACTTCTGACGATCCGCAGCTTCTTTCAATCTACCTTTAATGACTCAAACTTTTTCTTCAGAATCACGGATCAAATCAGAACCTATTAACTTCCTTTCACTCAATTCAGTCCAACATAGAGGAGTTCTGCATTTTCTTCCATACAATGCTTCAAAAGGAGCCATTTTCAAGCTGGAGTGGTGACTGTTATTGTATGCAAACTCTGCCAAAGGTAAATGCTTTTCCCAACTGGATCCGAACTCTAAAATGCAACATCTGAGCATATCCTCCAAAACCTAGATCACTCTCTCGGACTGGCCATCTGTCTGAGGGTGAAAGGCTGTACTAAAGTGAAGCCTCGTACCCAAAGCATCTTGAAAACTGTGCCAGAATCGAGAAGTAAACCTCGGATCTCTGTCAGAAACAATGAAAGATGGCACTCCATGCAATCTTACTATCTCACTAATGTACAATTCTGCCAGTTTAGACAAAGAATAGTCCATCCGTACGGGCAGAAAGTGAGCTGACTTAGTAAGTCGGTCTATAATCACCCAGATGGCATCATGCTTCTTCTAAGTCAGTGGCAAGCCTGTCACAAAATCCATGGTCACTCGGTCCCATTTCCACTCCGGTACTAACAAAGGATGCAACAATCCTGAAGGAACTTGGTGCTCAGCTTTCACTTGCTGACAGATCAGACATTTACTTACAAATTCTGTCACATCACGTTTCATACCTGGCCACCAATAGAAAGCTTTCAAATCTTGATACATTTATTGCCTCCAGGATGCATTGCATAACTGCTATGATGTGCTTCAGTTAGAATACCTTTCTTCAATTCTTCCTGGTTTGGAACACAAAGCCTTTGCTTAAAATAAAGGCTCCCATCATCACTCAAGGAGTAATTCTCTACACTACCATTCTGAAGTCTATTCTTAATGCTCATCAACCGATCATCTTCTTTCTGAGCAGTCTTAATATGATGCACAAAGTCAGGCTTTATTTGTAATTCAGCTACCAGGGCTCCATCTGAAGCTAAACTTAAATGGACATTCATAGCTCGGAGAGCTGCAAACAAAACAATCAATTACTAAAGCAAAACAATCACTTGTACTAATTATTTAAGGGTATTCACATCACCTGACATAAATTTCCTGCTAAGTGCATCAGCTACTACATTAGCTTTTCCTGGGTGGTAATCAATGTAGCAATCATAATCCTTAATCAATTCCAACCAGCGCCTTTGTCGAAGGTTAAGCTCTTTCTGAGTGAGGAGGTATTTTCAACTCTTATGATCTGAGTAGATGTAGCATCTCTCGCCATATAAATAATGTCTCCAAATTTTCAGTGCAAGAACAATGGCTGCCAATTCCAGATCATGGGTAGGGTAGTTCTTCTCATGTGTTTTCAACTGTCGGGAGGCATATGCAATCATCCTGCCTTCCTGCATCAAAACACACCCTAATCCATTCCTGGATGCATCGCTATAAACCACAAAATCCTTACCCGATTCAGGTTGAGTAAGAATTGGAGCTTCAGTCAACATGCTTTTAAGTCTTTCAAAACATTGCTGACAAGCATCAGTCCACACAAATCTAACATTCTTCTGTAGTAACCGGGTTAAAGGTATTGCAATAGTAGAAAAACCTTTAATGAATCTCCTATAATACCCGGCTAACCCCAGAAAACTCCTCACTTCCGTAACAGTCTTGGGTGGTTTCCATTGAATAATCGCCTCAATCTTTGAAGGATCCACTTTAATACCTTTTGCTGAGATTACATGACCCAGAAAAGACACCTCATTTAACCAGAAGTCACATTTGCTAAACTTAGCGTATAACTGTTTTTCCCTTAGGACTTGCAGAACAAGCTTCAGATGCTTATCATGTTCTTCCGGCGTCTTGGAGTAGACCAGAATGTCATCAATAAAAACTACTACAAACTGGTCCAAATAGGGATGAAAAACCCTATTCATCAAGTCCATAAAGGCGGCTGGAGCATTCGTCAGCCCAAAAGGCATAACCAGAAACTCATAGTGGCCATACCTGGTACGAAAAGCAGTCTTCGGTACATCTACTTCTTTCACTCCCATTTGATAATAGCCGGATCTCAAGTCAATCTTCGAGAAAACCCTGGCTCCCTTAAGTTGATCAAACAAGTCTTCAATGCGGGGGAGAGGATACTTGTTCTTAATGGTAACTTTATTCAGTTGCCTATAGTCAATGCACAGCCTGAGTGTACCATCTTTCTTCTTGACAAACAGGACTGGCGCACCCCAGGGAGAAACACTGGGCCTTATAAACCCCTTATCTAACAATTCTTGCAACTGAATTTTTAATTCTTTTAACTCTGCAGGTGCCATCCTATAAGGAGCAATGGAAATAGGTACGGTACCTGGAGTAACATCAATAGAAAATTCTACCTCCCTGTCAGGTGGTAAACCAGGCAATTCATCAGGAAAGACATCCTGAAACTCCCTGACAGTAGGTACTTCTGATATCTTTGGACTGACTTTCTTTGCTTCCACTGCATAACACAGGTATGCCACACATCCTTTTCTAATCAACCTTTTTGCAGCAGTGGCGGATATCACATTGGACAGAAAATCAGTTCTCACACCTACCACTGTAACTTCTCGATCGTCGCGAAGCTTTAAAGTTACTCTCTTCTTTCTGCAATCGATAGTCGCTTGGTGGGCGGATAACCAATCCATCCCCAGTATCACGTCGAACTCATGAAAGGGCAAAGCGATCAGGTTTGCCAGAAAGATGTGTCCCTGAGCACTAATAGGACACTGTCTGTATACTTTATCTACCACTACACTATGCCCCAGAGGATTGCTCACCAAAACATCCTGGTCCAAGCATTCCTCTTTCATCCCTCTATCCCGTGCTAAGGCAGTGCTAATGTAAGAATGCGTGGAACCCGGATCAATCAAAGCATGTACTGAATCAGATAACAAGAGAAACGTACCAACTATCACATCTGGGGCATCCTCATCCTCACATGCTCTGACAGCATAGGTCTGACCCGATGCTCTCCTCTGACCCTGTGATGTCTGTCCAACAGGTCTGGAGGCTGAAGTGTGAGGGGCGGCTCCCCTACCACGACCTCTAGGAGCTGAGGATCCTGTACCTGATGCTGGTGAATTAACTGAGGTATTCTGCATGGCAGGACAGTCTCTGATCCGATGATCTCTGGATCCACATCTGAAACAAGCTCCTGTCAAAAATCTGCACTCTCCAGAGTGAAACTTACCACAGTGCTCACAAGCCACTGCGGAATCACTATCTCGGTCTCGAGGAGCACTAGCAGTCGGAGCTCTGCCTCTAGATGCACTACCCTGACCTCGGCCTGCTGCTACAGGTGACTGTCCCTGAAATGCCTGAGATCACTTTGTTTTCTTCCCTTTACCACTGAACTGTCCCTGCTTCCTCTTTTGCTGAAATCGGGACTGTCTCTCAGCTTGCTCAGCCTGAGTCGTCTCTAACTTTATGGTTGCCTCCACCATAGCACGTAAGGTAGGATATTTCTGAGCTCCAATAATCTGTTTAAGCTCAGTATGTAGGCCTCTCTCAAATCTGTAACATAATTTTTCCTCTGTAGCCTGGCCTTCATCCAAGTAAGCACTCAATCACTCAAATTTTCTCTCATATTCCGCCACTGTCTTGTTTCCCTATTTTAGTCTCCAGAAAGCCTCTTGCATAGTGGCCTTATACTCGGACCCAATATATTTCTTCTCAAATTGGTCCACAAAATACTCCCAACTCAACTGATCTGCAGGAGTATGTCTTCTGACGGAATCCCACCAAATGAATGCAGGACCCTGAAGTAATGCCACAACACCTTCAAATTTTTCTTCCAGTGGACTGTGGGTTATCTCAAACAATCTCTTTATCTTGTATATCCATTCTTCAGCCACTGCAGGTGTCAAAGGTTCTCTGCCAGAAAAGTCTTCTGCCCCCAATCTCTTTAATTGTTCCAGGATAGGTCTCCGTCTAGGCGGAGCTGGCTGAATCTGTACTACTGTAGGTTGAGGCGGCGCCGGAGCTGGAGCTGCCTGCAGTCTCTGCTGAATGTAGTTAGCCATCAAATCAAGGAAGTCCGGCTGAGGGAAAGGAGGTGGTGCTACAGGAGGAGGGTTCTGCTGTGGGGCCTCTTGTCGCCCAATATTACTCGATGCCTCACTCCTGCTGTCTGCTGACTGTTGTCCTCTGTCAGTAGACATCTTTTTACTATAAAACAAAAAGGAGCAGATGCACATTAGTTCCAAAACATTCACTTCCCAAACATAATTGGCATGTATATACAGATAAATCAATTAACACCCATTCCGATCTTAGAACCGTCTAAACCTTTGCTCTGATACCAATAAAATTGTAACACCCTTATCACTCCGATTATGCGGAACAGTACATTGCATATCGTAAAAATTTTTTTTTTCTTTTAATTAACATTTAATTAATACCAAAATTTCGATATTACCCATTACATAGGTATTCAATGACCTATAACTGTTTCGGGTTACTATTCACATAATAAAATTTCGGCATTATAACGGCTGTAATTGCCTAGCCTCCTGAAAAATCAGACAACACACAGCCTCTCAGAGGCACAACACTTCTATAACAATCATTCCCTTACTCCAAAGTCTCCATTAAAACATCCAATAATTCAAAACATCTCATCATCACAAACACACGTATATGTTTACATAACTTTACATATCCAAATATTTATACATATTTGTCATTTATATACATGCCAAAGTCTACATAATTTACATAATAACAAAATTTCTTGTCCTTTATTCTGTGCATCACTGCTCCTCTAGCGTTGTACCTGCATGCAGTAAAAACTACATGCTGAGCATAAACTATGCCCAGTGGTGTCTAACAATCCTAATACTTTCTTTACATTATTTATTTCTTTAATATACTTTATTTAATCATTTAAATTCTAAATAAGTAAAATTATGCAATTTTCATTAAGTTCAATTGGAAACAATTGTCTTTCACATTATTTACACTCTTTCTCATTTATTTCATGACGGTTGACTAATTCCCTTTTTAGTCCTTAAACTTTTGCTAAATTACAAAAATGCCCTTTTTCTTTAATATTTGCAATTTTGCCATTATAGTCATTTACTTTCATTTCCTTTACATTAGTTTCATCATTATTCCTCATTTATTTTTTATTTCACTACTTTTGGGTAAAATTACGGTTTAGTCCCTGTACCATAAAATTTCATCTTTTGGCACTATTAAGCCTCCAAAATTACTATTTTGCCCTTGTTAATCATTTCTCATTTATTTTTGCCTATTAATTACCCATTTTGGCAAAATTACCATTTTGCCCCTAAACTTTCATTTTCTTTCATTTAAGTCCTTTTTCCACTTTAAACCTCATTTTTATCATACTTTTCATTTCTTTTAACTTATTATCATTTTCATTTCATTTTATGCCCCTAGTACAGTACCAACAGAAATTCTCAGACTGGATACTCGGGACGTGGACCCCCATGGGCCACATATAGACTGAAAAATGATCTCAGCGACCATTTTTCCACGTAGCAGATACCAGGTACAACAGAAGCTATGGTGATCAGTGATCCTACCATAACTAAGCAAGTCGCCGTGACTTGCACCTCGGTACAGATGTCCCTATGGCTAGCCAATTATATCCTGAACTAGGCTTTTACTACCAGACTAATTCTAAGGGCACAATTTCATCAAAATTTCAACCAAACTTATTTTTTTTCATTATTTCATTACTCGAAAATGCTTTTAATCATTTCTTTTCATTCGAAATTACTCGTAGTTATTTATTTTCATTCTTTCACATAGATTGTGAATTATTTTACCATAATTCACCAAAATCATTCATTTTCTCATCAAATTGCATTTTATTTCATATAAATGCCATATTTTCAATACTTACATAATTGAAAATATTCTCTAAAATATTCATTTAATTTCAATAAATTTCACAAAAACTCCTAAGCATATTATTTCATTTCTAGTGTCATTTAAAAGCTTACTTTCATTAAATTTCACAACATACACTTAGGTTTTCTTTAGGATGAAATTCGGCCATCAAGGTAAGCATACTATATAATTGTTCAATAATTTATTTAGGCATTTAAACACACTCATTTAAGGTCTCTTAACATTATTCTATCATTACTTTAAATTTAACATCAATTATATCATATTTTCATTAAGTTACATAAAGGTTTAATGACTAAAATCAAAGGAAATACTAAGATTCATTAGCCACTAACCTTGTTTTCTTGTTCTAGTGTGCCTAAGCTTCCTTTTCCTTGCCTTTGGCCTTGGAAGCTTGCAAATCTCCTTGAGTCCCTAAGTGAACCGAAATTTCAAGCCATTATAACTCTAATTTTTCAAGCTCAAATGCTAAAAATAAAATCATAATTGAACTCTAGGCACCCAAAAACATAAGTAGGCACCTTAGATAAATTTTTAACTCATTAATTCCACTTACCTCAAATGAAACCCTAAACTCTCTCTCCAATTTTTTCTTGATTTCCTTCCTTGATTTGAAGAGAGGTGGCTTGATTTGGTGTGAAATGGAGAGAGAAATGAAGAAAACTCACACAACAATGGTGGAGTGTGGTTCGGCCAAGGGAGAGAGGAGAGGAAGAAGATGATTTGCTGTCCCATTCCAGAGAATTCCCTCTTTATATAGGCTGGGTTTTGGGCTTTGTGGGCTTGGATTGGGTTAATGGGCTTAGTTAATTAACTAAAGCCCATTAACACCTAATTTAAAGCCCAAAATTATTTCTCCTATTTCCTCACTCCAATTTCAATTCCATAATTCTTATCACATCAAAATTAGGTAGTACACAAAATTTTGGCTCAATCGGAGTCCGTTACTGGTCCGATTCAACCGAACTAGTTCGATTCGACAACTGTCGACATCGCCGAAAAATTCATTTCTTTATACCAAAATATTCTACATGAAATTTCATGAAGATCTGCAAAATATGACAATTTTTGGAGTTCATTTGCTATTTTTAACAATTTATGCAAAATCAAGTCACATTCCCTAACAGGGAAGTTAACTCGTTACCTTTTTCGTATTTTTGACTTTCGGAGGTCTATTTGACCTCGATTTCACTTCAAATTTCAACCCCGGACTCACCATGACCAATACTTCCCGATGGTCAAATAAAATATTTTTCACTTTCGGGTCCGTTTTACGGCCCGGGTGCACTATTCACCATCGGAATTTACTGTTCACGGCCAGACCGGTGTTGAGGCCATTACAAAACATACCTGCAATACATACACACACATAAACTAGATAAAAACATATAAAATATAAATAATTTAACCTACTAACTACATAAAATAAAGAAAACATGTATTAAAAATATAGACCATTATATATGGTATCAATCATATTGCTATCCTGGTCATAAATGATTGAATAAATAAGAGGCACATTTCAACACTTCCCATCTTCAATAATTAGATCTTTAACCATTGATTGGCTAGAATATTATGCGGAGAAGAGGAGACAAAAGGATTACCTTCATTTAAAATCCACAAATCTGTCCACACCTTGATGCTGCTTTCGTCACCAACTCTCCAAAGACAACCATGTTTGATATAGTCTCCAGCATGAAGAATGTTGTAATGTAGTTTGGATTTGCTCCAAGTTTAGCTTCCCAAAAACTGCAGTTAGGAAAATACCTGGCCTTAAGGACTGTTGCCATGAGTGAATCACCTTCAGTTAAAAGTCTCCAGCTTTGTTTACCTAGGAGAGCAGTAATAAAGTCTTGAAATGAACGAAAACCATACTCCCCAAGCTGTTTGGCCAATAAATTTTATCTCATACCATCCATGCAATTCCTTGCTCAGTCCTTTTGTTAGTGCCCTATCAAAAAGAATTAAGGATTCTTTTAAGTTTTTTTGCAAAGACCTAGAGGAAGAAAAAAGATACTCATCAAATAGGTTGGCAAAGATTGAGCAATTGACTTTAACAGAATTTCTTTTCCAGCTCTAGATAGAAAAGTTTTGCTCCAACCACTTATGCGCTTCTAAATTTTCTGTTAAATGAAAGATAAGCTTTCATTTTTATCCCTACCAATCATAGAGGGGAGGCCTAGGTATGTATCATAAGTAACACCAGGATTAATGAAAAGAGTCTTGCACACCATCTGTTTAGTCTGCTTAGTAGTATTTGAGCTAAGCTTCATATAGGATTTGTTAAAGTTTATCATTTGACTCGAATCCATAGAATACACCTCCAAGATTTGTCTAATGGCATTAGCTTCTTTGAAATTTGCTCTGAAAATAATGTGGCTATCATCCGCGAAGAACATATGAGTTATAGATGGGGGCACCCCTAGCAATCTTACAACTGTGTATATCCCTCTTGCCTCATGAGTCTTGAATAAAGCCAATAGTGTAAGGCCCCCAACTTTGACTTTAGTAGAAAATGCTTGATTAATATGATATTAAATTTGATTAATGTTTAATTAAACAAATGAAATATAGCTTAGGGTCATAAAAAGGGCAATTTAATAAATTTGTGTTATGTTAGTTATGTGAATAATTAAGCATGTTATTAATGAGGATGCAATTGAAAGAGGAAAGTTAAGTTTGGGGTCAATATTGAAAGAAAGTATAGGTGGGGCAGATTTTAAAAGAGAAAGAAAAGAGAGGGGTTAATTTCTAACATACAATTTATTAAAGGAGCTAAAGGGAACTTTTCCTCCCATTTTATATTCTAGAATTTTGCATGTAAGAGAGAGAAAGTGTAGAAATTAGGTGGGATTATGTGGTTTGGCCGGCTGAAGAAAGAGAGAAAACTTAGAATTTCATCTCTCCTTCTCTCACTCTAAAGTTATGCATTTCTCTCACTAACTCTTAAGAAATACCACTGTTGAAATGTTTAAGATTAAGAAGTTTTGAAGTGAGATTTGCTTAAGGTAATGGGTTCATTTCATACTCTCATTTCTTAATCTTCTTTCTTATTGCTGTTATGCATTTCAATGGAAAGGAAATGCTGGGTTATAATGTATGAATGAATTTTTTATAGAAGAAGAAGAAGAAGAAGAAGAAGAAGAAGAAGAAGAAAGTAGGAAGAATAGGGGCAAAAAAGTTTTAAAAGATTGAAGATTGATTGTGGCTCGGCCAAGGTATGGGACTTGGTGTGTTTTTGTCATGTATATGTGATTTTGGTAGAGTTTGAAGAAAACCAAAGCTAAAATTGATAAATGAGATAAGGAATTTCTACATGTGATTCATGTAAATGGGATTAATTGATAAGTGGGAGTTAAATCCTTAAATTAAAACATAATAAGAGTATTACATGCAAGATCAAAATTTAAAAGAAGAGTGTGTTTAAAGTTGTTCTCCTTTTGTAGAAATTCTATTTAACTTAAGCGTTCCATAAGTTAAAAAGATCATAAATTTTACAACAATTTGGTCACATTGTAGTAAAGTATGATGCTTTGTTTGATATAGGACTCAAAATATAGAGCTTAAATTAGAGATTTGTTATGGGGTTCTTTGATGAAATTCATGCAAGTTTATAGTGTTTAAAATACAATGTAATTAAAGTAAACCCTAATCAATAAAGTACAGACATGCAAGATGAGCTTTTGGGGCTATGTTGTTGAAGTTTTGAACAGAGGAAATGAACCTAAGTCTATCGCGCTCCGGTGTGCTATTTCTCCCTTGAATTCTTCTTCTATTTCTGTCATATTCTGTAAGCTTTCTTTATCACGTTTGTGATCTCTGTCGCGCTAGCGACTCACCCTTGCAAAGCTTATTATTCTTTTTCCTTTCTTCTTAAAGTAGTACCTTAAATGCCAACCCAATAGAATATGAATTGAAGTAATTCAATCAAGCATGATATAGATGGCTATGGCATTGAGATGTTAAAAGAAAAGATAAAAAAGTATAGAGTATTTCATAATGAAGAGATAACATAAAATGTGATATAAGTTTATGGGTATATGATAATACCATATTGTAAAGCAATAGGTATAAAAAGTTGATGAAGCATGATATATGGAAAATATATAAACTATTATCATGTTTATTATTTGTTTGAGATAGCATGAATATGCTTATATGTTACCATGCTAAAATACATTATTACGGAGAAATATGTTTATATACAGTTACTTGTATAGCGATAAGAAATTGAGTATACCTGTATATATACCAGAGAATGTGTATTTTTCCTATATGTTTACATATATATGGGTGTAAATTTTTTAATAAAAGGATAAGCAAGATAAATGAAATGAATATGAACTCAATAATGCCTGCACATAGAGTTCAATTATGGATAGATAGGCATTCCTATAGGGATTTAGTTGCATCTGCTATAGTTTGACCCTATTTGGGTCATAAAGTATAAATGGTCCCGTTTGGATTATAAACAGTCCCATTTGGGTTGTTAGACGACCCTGTTTGGGTCCATTTGACAGGTCTACAATATAGTTCGGTCCCGTTTGGGACTAAAGATTCGATATCTTTGGATATCTACAGTTTTGATACCTAAGGATATCTATAGTTCCCGTTATCCACTATTGAAACTTAAGCAGGCTAATAATGATAATTACAGTAATTGAATTAAAAGTATAAATGCTCAGATCTTATTGATAAAATATATGATTTGCTCTAATTAGAGTAATTGTTAATAAAATATAAAGGCACAAATTATATCAATCATCCATATGATTTATGCATGATAAGATATTTGTTAAGCTTTATTATCTTATTGATTATATACCTTGTTAAATTACCAATATTCATATTGTATTATTATTGAGATCCTTTTTTTTAAGTGATGCATGTTTTGTGTTTGTGATGACCACTGTGAGTGGTCGTCCATCATGATTTGTTCCCCACTAAAATTTATAGTTTAGCACATGTTATTTTATCGGTGTAGATTCAGTAGACGTTCTCTGCATCAGGAAAGGCCAACACAAGTCTGATAAGAAGTTGATGTAGGGAGGTTTTATCTAATATTTTGTATAATTTTGTATTAGCAATAATATGTATGTTTTATGGGAGATTTTGAATTGTAATAGGCTTCCTTATGTAATTAACAATACATGTATGCTTTTATGATCCAAAGCAACTAACATACAATATGATATGTATGATAAAGTATAGAAAGGTAAAGCATGAAAATAGTGATAGTAACACCTAAAATGAATATGAGATATAACATGTGATGAGTACTAGTAACATGATAATTATATGATAATCATTATTAAAATAAGACAGTAGAGCAATGCATGGTTAAAGTACCTAAGTGTCATTAGAATTTGATTATAGTATGAGGGTGTTACAGATAACCCTTCTGCACAAAGAATGAACAGATAGGGGGAAAGTGGATTTCCTTGTCTTAAACCTCTTCTAGGAAAGATTGGCCCCCACTAGATATGAAATAGTGAACAGTCACATTGTACAGTTTAATCAACTTGACCCACAGTAAATTGAAACCCATTATGATAAGAATTTCTTTCAGAAAATGCCATTCAATCCGATCATATGCCTTACTCATGTTAAGCTTTAGAGCTGCCACACCTTCTTTACCTTGAGTATTACATTTGAGGTAATGCATCACTTCAAAAACCACCAGAAAATTATCTGAAATCAACCTGTTAGCCACAAAAGCACTCTGATTTTGAAAGACAATGGAAGGTAAGATGAGTTTCAATCTTGAAGTGAGCATTTTTGCAATAGCCTTGTAAAGGACACCACATAAAGCAATAGGCCTAAGGTCAGGCATAGATTCAACAAATTGCTTCTTTGGGATCAAAACAATTACCGTATCATTCAACTCTTCTGGCATGAAACAATTTTGGATAATATTCAAACACTCCCGACAAACATCTTTAACTACAACACTCTAGCATTTTTTATAAAAGGCAGCATTCATTCCATCAAGACCCGAAGCTTTATCAGGATGCATACTAAAGATTGCTTCTTTAACATCATCATCATTGAATTCTTGCATTAAAAACTCATTTCGAGCATTCAAAACTCTCTTCTCAATGCCTAAAATTATTATTCCAATACTAGTTTGAGAGGCAGTAAAGATATTGCGGAAGTAATTCAAGATGACATCCTCCAAACTATCATTCTAACTATAGACACGACCAATAAGATCTTTTAGCTGGGAAAATTGATTCTTCCTTTTCCTTTTAAAAGCAACAGCATGAAAATACCTATAATTTAAATCACCATCCTTCAACCAAAATAATTTAGCTCTTTGACGCCAAAAAATCTCCTGCTATCGAAGGGTGTCTAGGTACTGCTTCTGAATATCTGAAAAATCCAAGTTAAAACCTGCATTAGGGACTGATCTAGCATCATGCAGTTTCTTTCGGAGTTCAGATAATTTCTCTTTACAATTGCTAGTAATCTCTTTACCTCAAATTGAGAGAGCAGCACTACATTTTTTTTATCTTAGTTGCTAGAGGCAGAGTAGCATCTGTATCCCAAGATCTGCAAACAATCTCAATCAAATTTGATTCATGCATCCAAGCATTCTCAAAGCAAAAATGCTTTGATTTGGAAAAAGAGGCAAGAGCATTAACCGGATTTAAGAGAATTGGGTAGTGATCAAATGAAGATTGATTCAGAATGCTCACCTTATACAGGGAAAATTTAGATACCCAACTGACATAGTCACATATCTTAATAATAATTAAATTAATTTATCAGTCAAATTAACATACAATTTTCAATTTGTTATTTACTGTTATTTCACATCATTTTATTTCCTATTATTTTTGACATTTCTCAATTCAATGTTTCCTAGGTTAATGTCAAGATAATTTTTTTAATAATGTAATTTTAATAATTATTTACAAAATTGGAGTGGGTCAGAAACTATTTACGGGATTGGAGTGTTTTATGAAACCGCTGCCATATGGAGCAGTATTGTCAGCATGTATCAACCGGCGTAGAAGAGAGAGAGAAATCTGCAGTATCTGAAATCATTGCAGACTGTAGCAGTTTCAGGCCTGAAATCACCACAGTCTGCAGCAGTTTTAGATGCGCAGAAAAAGACCCCCTAGGTCCATGTGATGTTGCAGAATATCTAAAAAGGCACCTGCTGAACGATCATGTCGTTTTGACCAAGAATGGAGAGAGCAAATGGCCTATATTAGTCCCATTTTGCCTAATTATTTGAGCTTCTCCTTCCCCATTCTTGCTCAATCTTACTGCTCTTCATTGTTGTTCAAAACTTGGTAAGTTTTGTTTTTGTTTTTTTATTCTTTTCTTGTTCTTTCTTCTTTTGTTTATTTAATTTTTGTTATAAGTAATTTATTTGATGTATTAGTTAGGTTTTATTTAATGAAATAATTATAGTTATAGGTAATTGTAAGTATTAATTAATTATAAATAAATAATTAATTGATATGAGGCAGATGATTAGAGGAAACATGATTTTAGTTATTTTATAATAATAGAGTTAAATACACTAATAAAAACTTAATAGTAAAGATTAGATTTGAAAATTTTATTTTGTTATTATTTTAATATGATTTTAGGTATTTGTTGTTTTTGTATTTTAATATGATTTTAGTAATTTATTTTAATATGATTTTAATTAGTTAATTTAATCAATTTTAGTTATTTATTTGGTTATTATTTTGATATTATTTGAATATGATTGATAGTTATGTGTTTGGTTATTAATTTAATATGATTTGAGTTATTTGTTTAATATGGTTATAGAGTTAATTAATATGATTTTAGTTAATTTTTTGGTTATTATTTTATAAATTTATAAAAAATAATCTGTTTTGTTTAATACAGTAATTGTATTGTTAGTCTTTTAGTTGTGGTAAAATTAAAAACGAATAAAATAATTGTTAATTTTAAAAACCAGTGGTATCAATAAATTTAAAAATATTGTTAATGTTAAATTATTTT
Source organism: Excoecaria agallocha (assembly GCA_037975025.1). Lineage (NCBI taxonomy): Eukaryota > Viridiplantae > Streptophyta > Magnoliopsida > Malpighiales > Euphorbiaceae > Excoecaria > Excoecaria agallocha. Next base: position 7,023,546 of record CM075806.1, on the reverse strand, counting down.
TGACAAGTGATATATATTAGCTAATTGGGTGATATGCTAAAAAAGGCAAGTAAATTTATAATATACAAATTTAAATATGTTATAACAATAGTTTTAATTAAAAAATTATATTTTTTTATATGTAAATTAAAATGTAAAATAACAATTGTTTATATTGTATTACAAGTTGTTATATTTATTATATTAATCATGATAAATTAGTATAGATAATTATTTTAAAATTAAGAAATTAATACAATAGTTAACTGCTATTTTATTTAATTTGCAGTTATTTTTGATAATTAATTTTGCGACGTGGAGAGTGAAAAGGTCAGATCTGTATGAAATTTATATTTTGCAATTAAATTATGAAAATTTTTTTATGTATATAAGGAAAAAAATTAATTAAATATCTATGGTATTGTAATTATTATACTAATAGTCAATTTTTAAAATATTAATTTTTGGCATGCACTATTTATTATTGAAAAATAATAGTAATTTATTTTTTTGAAAATTTTAGGTCATTTAAACTGCATTATTATACGCAATAATATTGATATAGACATAGAAATAATTATGTACGATAAAAATGTTTACAATGTACAGATAACATTTATTATCGAAATCACAGATAGGGTAATAAAAGATGGATCAATTTAGAAACCAAGAATACATTAATTTCGAACCCATCGTGAATGATGTACTAATGTTTGGAGGCAAACATCGAGCGAATGCTATTTGGAACGGTCAGGTAATTATATTTATAATACTCATACTTTATTTAATTATTTTTAAATAGTGTATGTAAAAAATAATCATACTTAATTTAATCATTTTTAGGCTGAACATAACGTGTTGGTAACACACAAAGCCAGCATGAGTAATCATTATAGAAACATTGATGATAGAATAATTTTATACTTAAGACTAGCAGGATTTTATTGGGTGTCACAAATAGGTGTGTGATCGGTGTCTAGCAAGTGTATTAGATCGGCTAGTAATATAGGAAAATATAATTATAACCCCTAAATATCGAACCCAAGAAAAACTAGTGAATGTATGCAGGATTTTAGATTTGTAAAATGAAAATTGTGTGTTAGGGAGAAAAGAGATCTCAAAGTTATGATAATGAAGGGTTAACTAAATGAAAAATAGAAACTTGAGCAAAAAACTCAACAATTGAACTGAAAGCAAGTAAATAAAATTGGTGAAAATCAATATTAACGACAACTTTCACTAAAAGACTATCCACCTTAACTTATATTATAATGATTTAATCAAAAAGTTGACACAAGTGATTATGAAAAAATCAGATGGATAAAGCAAGATAATTTAAAACAAGATTATCACTTTAAGTATTAAGCATTTCCTATTCAGAATATTCAATACTTGACATAAAGATTTGATTTTAGCCTACTAAATGTCTATTAAACTCTTTTGCAAGTAAATTTAACTTTCATCTATTCTTGATTTTAACTTTTCTTAATCTTAATCTATTATTACCAATACACAACTATACATTAATTCATAATATAATCGTGCATTAATACCAATAAATTAACCTAAGAACATGCAAACCTACAATCATGCATAAATTAATTATCAACTATTAATTAATTTCAATAAGTTAACAATCAACTTATAAACAAACAAAGGTAAGAATTAGTACAAAACCAAGAAATAATTAACTTGTATCACATTAAGCACAAACTAAGTCATTATAATATAAAGTTAAAGCTTCAAGTATCCTTTAGCAAAAGTAAAGGACTACTCACAGTTCATCTTGCATATTGAAGAAAATAAATAAAAGAAAGCAATACAAACACTTAGAATCATAGCTACTCTTGAAGACTTCAATCGTAGTTTCTAACCTAAGTGCCAAACAAAAAACAAACTAAAGCACCTAATTCGTAAAAAGCTCTCCTCCAACTGATGTCTCTTGCTGCTTTTATAATCTTAAAATAGGAAGAAATTCATCTCCTCTAAACTTCCCAAACTAGAATACTTCCCAATTAGCAAGAATTCCCAAACTGGCAGGAATCAAAGTTTAATTTGGTATTAAAGACTGGGCTCAGTAGAGTAATATTTTATTCCACCGAGTGAGGCTTAGTCACTTGGTAGAGTGAGAATATCACTCCACCAAGTGATGTTCTCTTTTTAACTCACTCAGTAGAGTAAAAAATGACTCTGCCGAATGGTGCTCCTCTGGACTAATCAAAGGCCCCTTCTTCTTCTTCTTCTTCTTTAAGCCACTTGGTAGAGTGAGGATATCACTCCACCGAGTGGTACTCTTTTGGACTTAATCAAAGGCCCCATCTTTTCCTCTTTTAGCCACTCGATAGAGTGAGGATATTACTCCACCGAGTGGTGCTCTTTTGGACTTACGATAAACACCTTTATTTGCTAAATTTACACTTTAGCCTCTGCAAACTCCTCTTTTCTTCAAATAAGTACCTAAAAGCAACAAATTTCTCAATTAAGACCTCAAATTGCAAATTTACAAAATTAAACATTGAATTAACCTAAATATTACTAAATTAACATACTAGCATACTAAAAACATATTAAAATTCACACATATCAGCGTAATAAATGTGAATATTGATTTATTAACTGCAATGGTTGAGAGGTGGTGACCAGAGATAAACATTTTTCACCTTTCCATTGTCGAAGCGATAATATCACTGCAAGATATTATTGTACTCACCAAATTGCCCATCGATAGACGTCCTGTGATGGAACATCTATACCACGATTGGCCTTATAAATGTGGCCGTCTTTTAGGTTAGGTTCCTCTAGAAACTGAATTCAGGGGACATAGTATAAAAATGGCATGGTTGGGGAGAAATTTTAATATATTGCCGGCCGATGCAAATGAATACCACATATAATGTTTTGCATGGGCATGGTGGCTTATTATATCTAATACAATCAAATAATTACATATATTTGATGTGGCTGTCACTGCTAGAGAATTTACAGGTTGCAGGTGAGTACAGCTGGGGATTTGCTGTCCTCGCGTGGTTGTACAGAGAGTTATATCGTGCAACCCAACATATAGCCAATTCACTTGACAGTTACTCGCAATTGTTATAAATGTGGGCATGAAAAAGACTGCCTCATATTCAACCTGAATTTGTCCATCCATATATTCTCGATCAGTCCATGCATTATGGATATAGGTAAAATTTACCAGTTATATATATATATATATATATATATATATATATATATATATATATATATATATATATATATATATATATATATATATATATATATATATATATATATATATATATATATATAAATGATGATGATAATGATGATGAAATTTTTATTTTCATCTACAAATGGTTTAAGAGCCCTATAGGAATGTACTGCACTTATTACCATATTTTTGTACTAATGGAAATGTGATTTGGACATCGGTTGTGTCACTCATATGTTTTCATATTATCAAGTGGTACCATCCCGATCGATGTCTAAGGCTATTTAGAATGGACAAATCGATCCTACACCCCCATAGTACGATAATGTAGTGCATTCAATCGATTTAAGAGGGCATACTGATCAAAATTGGGAAGAAAAATTTTCATGTTTTATTCATGAGTGAAATAATCGGCATAATCGCGTTGTTATGGGTCCTCCTTTTCGTGTACCTTTACATCCGATGTCACAATATATGCAATGGTTTGCAAGATGCACAAGACGGTGGATGACCCAGATTGGAGCCTCCATCAGTGCATCGGTATGATTTAATCTAATTATTTATTTGTTGAAATAATAATATTAATAATTTTTAACGAATTTATTTATTTGCATGTAGGCTGATTATGCCAAACGAATCAGGCACTCCAACATTGGTTCATCGTCCAATGCAGAAGTTGTTATCCATTTGGCATCTGAGAGTATAATAGGAGCTGTTGGTGCTGTTGATAGATGGACCACTGACTATCCTAGACAGCTTGTTCCTGATACTGTACAGATCCCCCCGATGACCCATCCTTTTCAAGATCCTTGTCAATCTATATGCAGTAGAAGAGGAATGGGAGAAAGATGTTCTACTATTCAGACTATTCCTATTCCACCTAGAGTACACTAAGGTCCCAAACCAATGCAGTGGTCGTATCTTCCTGAAGACCCTATCAGTTCTTTCAATTTGTCTTCACTCAGTTAACAACAGTTATTTGACACTTTTGCACCTCCTCACCAACTACAATAATTAATTCCACCAAGTTGTAATCATCATATTTCATCAAATTATCATAAATTGTATCAATGTCTTAGTCATCCACCAAATTGACCGACGTCCAACATAACAATCCTCGATTGTACATTGGACTTTTGTAAATTATTCTGAAAATTATATCGTTTATATCGAAACCCAATTTCACATGAATTTTATGGACTAATTCAAAAAAAGTCGGCTTATTTTTAATTTTCATTCTCCTTGTAACGGCATTTGGACCAGATACATTGTACTGAAAACCTGACACTCCAACATTTATTTCTCCTCCCGTGTGCAAATAAAAGTTAGTATATGACGACATCTTTCAATTACCTATATGTGAAAAAAATATTAAAATATTTCATTAAATAAATTATATAATTTTATTTTGTAAAATAACAATTATTAAATTATTTTATAACAACAACAACAACAACAACAACAACAATAATAATAATAATAATAATAATAATAATATCAACAACACTAATAGTAAAATTAATAATAATAATAATAATAATAATAATAATAATAATAATAATAATAATTAATAATAATAACATAAGTAGCAACAGCACCAGCAACAACAACAACAACAACAACAACAATAATAATAATAATAATAATAATAATAATAACAATAACACCACCACCACCTACTACTACTACTACAACAACAATAATAATAATAATAATAATAATAATAATAATAATTTTCTACTTAAATTTATTAATAAATTTAAATTTTATGTTAACTTTTATATTCATTTCTAATTATTTATGGCTATATTGGTTCATTTTATAACAATTTTAATAATATTTATAATAATTATAATTTTTATATTGTATAAATATTATAACGTAATTACACTATAATAATAATAATAACAACAACACTTATTCATTTTATTTTTCTAATGGTTGTCTGAATCTACAGTATACAAAAACAAAATTAATACATTAAAATTAATAAAATAGCTTTTCCCAATAACTATACAATTGTGATTTTCTTAGCTTGTTGGTTAAGTAGTTCGATTAACTTCTGCATTTTAATAAATAAAATCAATATCATTATACACCAAACATAAAATTGAACATGTAAAATTATAAATAAAAAAATTAATAAATATTTACTAACTTTGCACAATAATACTGTAAAAATTATTACTGCTCCGAGATAAACATATTGTCTACTTAAATTGATTAATTTTTTAAAATTTTATAGGTAATAACTGAAAGACAATAAGAACAATTGGAGTAGAAGAACTTGTAATTTCTGAGTGTGAAGGAAATGAAAACGATTGGGCATTTATATAGACGGAAGCAAAAATTTTTTGAAACATACTAGGGGTAGGGGGCCGGATTTTCTGCATTGAAACCGTTGTAGGGGACAACAATTTCAGACCTAAAATCACTGACATTGGTAGCGGTTTCAGGTCTGAAACCGTTGTCCCCTCTAGCAGTTTCATTGCAATCTGTCCCACCCCCCCCCCCCCCCCTAGGTAGCCGACACACTGACAAAACCGCTTTACCTGGTAGCGATTTCATGACAAAACCACAAAAATATAAATAATTTCTGACACACTCCAATTTTATAAATAATTATTAAAATTGCATTATTAAAAAAAATTGTCCCATTAATGTCATTCTAGATAATAACCAAGGCTTGTATGGAAATGGGATGTGTTCCTCTCTCCGGATAATTCTCAGTTCCTTCCTCTCTAAAACCCTCACACAATGGATTTTTTTCAGTACAGTTGATGGCAGTGGATGTTGACATTACTCTTCTTTTTTCTTTAATTTTGCTTGTTAGAAGACCTTCTACGGGATCTTCTTTGTTTATATGTCACCTTTTCTATAGATTTAAGATCTTGCTTTTCCTTTCATATCTTTCTAATGATGGGACAATGGAAGAAAGATAATCGAATCATTCATCGTTTATGTGTTGTGCTCTTGGACATAATGTCTCCACTGCAAGAAGTTTCAGGTTTATTAAGGCAGGTGTTCTTAACTCAGGTCTTGTCACCATGTCTTTGGCTGATGGTCCTTCTCTGGTTATGAGATTTGGTGTTTGGTGCACCTTTCTTTTACTCCTTTGCTCCCGTTAGTGCAGTATCATGAATCTAGCTCGTGCTACCAATTGAATGGCGTTCTTCAATAAAAAATAATTTTGGCTGCGATTGTTCCGAATTTCACCAGTGAATTGACAGAGTTGTACAGTTTCAATCAAACTGATAAACAATCCAATCTGTCATGAAACTTATCAGCAATCCTAACACTAAGTTTATAGCATTTTCAAGTATGATTTTAAATGACTCAAGTTTGGTGGAATCCAAAAGCTAGTTGCTGATACGTTTGCCAACTGTAAAATGCTTTAAACAGGGGCTGTCTGTACCGATGACGGGCATGACAATTAGAAATTATAGAAGAGGCATATGTGAATCAATTTCTTTCATGCAAGCAAATTTGAGGTGCTCAAGATGTATTGCATTTGTGGAAGTTTGAATGGTATCCAGAAACCATTCATGAGAAGAACAGGCTCATCATCATCCCTTCCGCCAGAAGATTTCAGTTGAATCAAGGCCAATTGTGTTTACTTTTCGGATGATGGACATGTCAAAAAACCCTGGTGAGCATATTAACTCTCCCAACTGGGTTGTTTTTCAAACCATCACTAGTCTCTACGAGAGATTACAAGATAGGTCAACTTTTATGTGGATAATTTACCAAAATTATCGTTACAACTCTAGCAAGAAAATCTCAAGAGATGGGCATCAAGCAATCCATTTATTATTGCAATTTCTGATTTCTCAAGAAAACCTTATTAGACGGGGCTGGTGCTTCTAGCAACACTTTCAACAAACATCAGCTAACTGAAATCGAGATAGCTTTAACACAGTGTAGGAGCATTACCTGCAACTACTGAAATATTAAACTTTGGTCACTTAAATTTACACAGATGAACTATACTGCAAATGACATGCTTACAAGATTTTTATTCGATAGATAAAGGCATCATGGAAACAAGGGCGCATAGCCAAGCCCTGTATTTTCCGGAAATCCCATCATTATGTTAAGATTTTGTAGAGCTTGCCCAGAAGCTCCCTTCACAAGATTATCAATCTGCACCATGATTTCAAGATTAGCCAGTGAGTTACACCAAAAACGAACAAACACAAAGTTAAGCATGGTGATGGAGGAACTGATACATACAACTGATATAATAATTGCTCTTCCAGGAATTCGATCAGGAAACACATTTATGTAACAGTAATTAGAACCCCGAACATCATGAGTACGAGGAACAATTCCTTTCTCTAGTATTTTGACGAATTCTTCATCCTTTGAAACAATTAACAAAGAAAAAACATTTCCTTAGAGAAGAGAGGATAAACAAAAGGACAGCAACAACTGCACATACAAATGGCCGTTTCTAAAAATAGAATTGCTTGAAATCAAACCCCAAAATCCCAAGATAGTCAGAGATTCCATAGAATGTCGAGGCTGTCAAATAAATTGGAACACAATAGCCAGTGTATATCAATTGTTGGATAGCAACATTGTCAACAATATAACATCTAAACATGGTTTGGAAATGACACCATGTTTTTTTTTAATCACATGATTGGAGACCAGAGAACGAACTTCCACTTTTATTCCACTCGAGTACTAATACAGTTTTGCCATTCGTTTAATGTGCTTCCACAAGTAATAAGGAGGAATCTGGTTCATGTGAGGTAATCGGGATACAAATTGAAATAGTGGAATCATATAGGCATGATTATTCACTATTGAAAGCTCTGGAATTGGAAACAATATTGAATTTTCAAAATATTAATAATGACGATAATGAAATGGTGGTGTAGATCACCAGTTGCGGAGTAGGGGACGGACTCAACAAAAATAGTACCAAATTGTGAAAGAGAAGAAATTTTGATTCTGGAGTGGAATCAAATTTGATTCCTAGGGGTAAAGGGGACTGGGTATTTCTCATTTCTAGGGGAATGAGATTCCCATCCCAAGTTTATTTTAGCCAACCAAACACAGGAATGGAAATAGGTCATTCTCATTCCGATTCACACCCTTATTTTAGTGAACCAAATACCCCCTAAAGGAAAACAGTTGATTCCCTTACTAGTGGTGTTGCTGAATCGCAATATATGTGCACTGGCATATCCAACATGTGGACATGCATATAACTTAGAAGGCTGCATAAACATACCTCATAGGAGACCTTCAATCTCTGGTATAAATCATCAATCATTACTCCTGAAGCCATTCCTACATATATAGTTGATTGCATCCCCCAGCTCAAAAGAATGACCAAAAAAAAAAAAAACAGATGCTATATTCTTTTGCAAGCATGAGAACAAAATGAATTAGTGTTACCATGCATTGCTGAATGACTTACCATTGGCATCAGGTGTGGGGTGAAACTGACAGTTACTTTTGAACGTGCAGCATCGGATAGTCCCTGTTCAATCTCTGGAACTGCATATCAGAATCCAAATCCCTATCACTCGCTTGAGTTAAAAATCAATGTATTATGCCTTTAAAAAGTTTTCAATCATACATCACAAGATTTTTCCAAAATTAGAAATTTTTTAACAAGAAATAACAACCGTTATAAGAACACATAATCTATAAAATCCCAATTTCTAGATTGAAATTCACCATGCCGATGCCTTGTAACTCCATATGACATTATTCCTTGGCACCACGCCCTGCAAATAGAAAAATAGCTAAGTGAACATACAGCGACAGTAAAGATGTAAGATGCAGAAGAGAAACTGAACCTGCCCTGCTCATGCCTGACTTTGAGTCAATAATAATATTTGTATATTCAATGAGATTAGCCTGATATAATAAAAAAACTATCAAGCATCCAAAAGCAGAATATGAGGAAATCAAACATAATCTGAAAAGCATGATTTGGAACACGGTACTTCCCCAATATTGGAAGAGTGTTCAGGGAAGCATCAATCTCCAAACTATCAACTAAAGATAAAATGACTAGCATCTAAATGCATACGATGTTTAATTCCCAGATCAACCAAAATGAAAAGAAGATTTTCAGCCCAAAAGCAACATGGCTTTGCAAGAAACATCTTCCTCCCACCAAAACAAATAAAACTAATTCAATTACCAAGCAGGAAATAAGCTCAAACATACTAACAGACAAACGTTTATCAGATAAAACTAATTCAATTACCTAGCAGGAAATAAGCTCAAACATACTAACAGACAAACCTTTATCAGAGGAACAAGAGGGAGTTGAATTGATGTTGGATAATGATACAGATTGTGATCCAGGACAAAAGCTCAGGCCCAAAAGCCCATGGTCTGGAAAGTGTATGCAAGAAGAAATGGAAGAAGCATGGCTGCTGAGCTGGATGAAGTTTGTTAAGGGGCAATATAAGAATAAGTATAAATAGCTATGAGAGGGTAGAGGAGAGATATGCTTTGGCTGCGATTGTATTTTCACTTTTGAGTGAAGGAGGGAACAGGGAGAGGAGAGTGCAGCTCTTCTTCTTGTAGTTAGGCCCTTAGTATTTGTTTTCCTTTCTTAATGTTCTTATTTCCACTCTTGTACCGAAACAGTTTATTGTATTGAACTCTGTTCTTGAGAGAAATACACAGGCTGTTACATTTGTTGCTGGTTGTGTGATTGTGTAATTAAATTGGTTATTATTTTCTTTATCATTGGTCCGACCTGCCGGATCTCTAAGCGCAAGAAGAACACACTAAGGCGAAAATGGATATAAATTTGCAATCAGTGAATAGCCGATTGGAGGAGACGGAAAGCAAGGTGAACGGTCTGGAAACAAGTGTGAAGGAGCTCACGCGATCCATTACCGAGCTTCAGATTTCCTTAGCAGTATATCTGGCTGAGGAAAAGAAGAAGGATGCTGAGTTTAGGGACCTGGTTTGCAGTTGGATGAGACGTTCTGAAAAACAACCAATTTACACGGAGAGTGCATGGGTGCCAAAAGAGATCTGTCCACAACCCTTGCAAACCAAAATGGATGAAAACGTCCAGAGACTTGCAAAGCTCACTGTTTGTCTCAATGAATTAACCAAGCCCGTTTCCGAGATCCAGAATGATAAAAAGAAAGAGATTGCGGAACAACACCACAACAGTTATTCCTCCAACTCTTATGAAGGTTTTGCAGATCTACAGCAAGAGGAGAAAGTAGAAGAGAACGTCGAATGTTTTGAGAAGGAGGTTGCTACAGCGCCTGTGTTGCCCACACAACAGGATATCAGGTACTGTCTCTGCTATTCGAGAGAAGATATCAAATGGTGGTTCGAGGAGCACCAGCCTGAAGATCGCGTGGAAGCCACGAGAATCGCAATGTCCAATGAGGTATGTCTACGAACCGGGAAAGGGGGATTCACACTACTGCTTCAAGAGCGTCTCAAGGAAAGAGAAGAGGCCAGCAGCAGAATCCATGGGTTTCAGGCGGTATGGAGTGGATCCAATTGTTTTGGGCCACTAAACCATTTACCTAATCTCATATTGGGCCCAAACCCGCCAAAAACCCCATTCTACTCCAACCAGAAACAACTAATGTTTCCACCTTCAGCTGAGCTGCACCGATGGGAACCAAAGAGAGCAGGCGTTCATCAACGGACCAAAATTGAGTGGAAGGCTCGGCGGCGCAGGAAGGGGTTTGTTGGTTGCAGGAGTATCGCTGTGCTTGAAACGATGCCATCATCGAGGAGGATCATCTTGAAGAATAGCGGTGACGAGGCAGTCGAGGAAGAAGAAGAATTTTTCAAAGGGGAGCCTGTGACAGTGGAGATGCGCGCTGATGGAGAGTGCTAGGTTCCCAACCTAAATTGGTCTCATCACCAAGGGGGCATTGTGCCAGGGACTGGCGACGAGATGAACACCATTAAGTTGGTGGGAACCGCCAACGAGATCTCCACGTTGATGCTGACCTATGGCAGAACAACACCCAATTTCATTTTTTCCCAGTTAGTGTCGGTCTTGAGATATTAGGTACGCCCAAACAAAACCCTTGAATTCATACTAGGGAATGGGAATTTGGTTGGAGATGACCAGGGATATACGGAAATTCCTGTCAAAATTAATGACTACCAATGCTCCATTTATGCGTTGGTGACTGAATTAAAAGGGCTAGATGTAATCTTAGGGGTAGAAGGGTTACGAATTTGGGGAGATGTGATCGCTATTTGGGTGTTGGGTAGCCTTACAGTGATGGAGAAGACAAATACAAGTAGGGATGCCTCGGATTATTTGTGGTACATGACTGACGATAAGACCGACCCCAGTGAAGGCTTTCTGAGAAGTGGAAAGTACCTTGTACGTATTGTTCTATCAGTGGGGCACGCTTTGCATGTTTTTGTCAATGGAGAACTAGCAGGAACTGCTCATGGAAGCTTTCAATACCCAAAGTTGACATTTAGTCCAGGAGTCAAGATGAGAACTGGTATCAACAAAATTTCTCTTCTCAGCATTGTTGTTGGTCTCCCGAATGTTGTTCCTCACTATGAGACATGGAATGCTGGTGTCCTTGGCCCTGAGACATTAAATGGTCTGAATGAAGGAAGGAAGGACCTGTCTTGGCAGAAGTGGACCTACAAGATTGGTCTTAAGGGAGAAACATTGAGTCTTCACTCACTTAGTGGGAGTTCATCAGTTGAGTGGGAGCATGGAGCTTTTGTGTTCCGAAGGCAGTCACTTATATGGTATAAAACCACATCCAATGCTCCTGCTGGAAATTCCCTCTTGGCTTTGGATATGGGTAGCATGGTTAAAGGTCAAGTTTGGAAAAATGGACGGAGTATGGGACATTACTGGCCTGCATATAAAGCATCTGGTACTTGTGGTTTTTGCAATTATGCTGGAACATTCAATGAGAAGAAATGCTTGACCAATTGTGGGGAGGCTTCACAGAAATGGTATCATGTCCCTCGTTCATGGCTAAACCCAACAGGGAACTCGTTGGTTGTGTTTAAAGAAGGGGGTGGTGATCCAAACGGGATTTCTCTTGTTAAAGGAGAAGTGGACAGTGTATGTGCTGATATCTATGAGTGGCAGCCTACATTAATAAACTACGTGATGCAATCCTCTGGTAAAGTCAATAAGCCCTTGAGGCCTAAAGTCTATTTGCAATGTGGTCTTGGGCAGAAAATCTCATCAATCAAGTTTGCAAGCTTTGGAACACCAGAAGGTGCGTGCAGGGGCTATCGTGAGGGAAGTTGTCACGCCTTCCACTCTTACGATGCTTCCAACTGGCTTTGCGTAGGGCAAAACTGGTGCTCAATAACCGTGGCACCGGAAATGTTTGGAGGAGATCCGTGTCCCAATGTCATGAAGAAACTAGCTCAAGTCTTTTCATCTCTACCTGAAGGCCGAAACCAGAAGGGGTACATGCTGTCACTCCTAGTTGTATTTCAGCTACCCTACAATCAACCTACATGGAGAAACTCTCCATCAATTTCTCCATTTCAGTCTTGAGGACAAGACAGTTTCCCCACCCGCCGGCAATGATACAGATTGTGATCCAGGACAAAGGCTCAGGCCCAAAAGCCCATGGTCTGGAAAGTGTATGTAAGAGGAAATGGAAGAAGCATGGCTGCTGAGCTGGATGAAGTTTGTTAAGGGGCAATATAAGAATAAGTATAAATAGCTATGAGGGGGTAGAGGAGAGATATGCTTTGGCTGCGATTGTATTTTCACTTTTGAGTGAAGGAGGGAACAAGGAGAGGAGAGTGCAACTCTTCTTCTTGTAGTTAGGCCCTTAGTATTTGTTTTCCTTTCTTAATGTTCTTATTTCCACTCTTGTACCGAAACAGTTTATTGTATTGAACTCTGTTCTTGAGAGAAATACACACGCTGTTACATTTGTTGCTGGTTGTGTGATTGTGTAATTAAATTGGTTATCATTTTCTTTATCAGATAACAACCAGGATTAGCAACTAGGCGTGCATTTTTTATTTCTTCTCTGAAAACCTCTGTCAAACCATAAATGGCTTCTTCCTGGATTCAGGTAAAAAATATTTTAAAATAAGCACAAGAATTGGAGAGAAAGGACAACAGCCATTCAAGATAGATCATGCAAATGTTTCCATATCATTTATGCCACTCCTAGAAAAGCAACTTCAGAATCAAGAAACATACAGAACTATCCTAGAGTACCTTCCCCTTGTACAATCAACTTCACAATATTTCACGTTTCAAACAATAATCAGTCCTAAAATCTCAAAGTCTTATGAGAAAACATGGTTATCAATTGCTCATATTCATCATTTTCTTACACTTGCTACAACATAAATACATGTACTGAGGGAGATAGATATCAAGTACCTTACCTGCAATTTGGGTGCTCTATGTGGCCGGCAATACCATTCTTCATACTCTGAAATATCCCGTAGTCGGAAGTCCTGAAACATTGTTCAAAAATTCTTGATATAAGCATCCTGAAATTTCAATATATTGCTTGATACTTTAGAATTGGGAATTTTTGAAGAATGCAAACAATTGATTCTGCTAAAAGCATACTGCTGAAAGATCCACAATCTTTAATCCCTTGGGGAGACTCTTGATAATTTCCTGCAGCTCGAAAGAAAGAAATGATCAATGATTGACAAGAAGCCTGAAATTTCCTTTTAAATTGATAAACTTCATTTGTTTTAACATAAATTGTTGGTAAAATGGATTAAAAATATGCTGGGAACAAGACTATACCTGCGTGGTTCCATGAGGCAAACAACAAAATACAGCATCTACATCAGAAAAGTTTGCATCATCTGTAGAAACCAAAATTGGTAGATCCTGCAAAAATAAGAAATTAAAGTATCATTAATAACAACAAAAATACAATGATATATATTAAGACACCTCTCCAATCAACTTTTTTATTGGAAGAGAACTGACTTCTTAATCTATTAGCAATAAAATGAATTTCAGATAGCAGGCAACCCCTCACAGCCCAGTTGCATGTTATATCCCTAATTTTTCTTCTTCTTCTTCCTCCTCTTTTTTTTTCTTTTTTCTTTTTTTTTTCTCAATTATCTGGCATATAAAGTGTCCTCGAGCAGAGTTCAGCTGAAGATATGATAAGCCATACCTTCTGTGTGATGAAATGAGGAAACACTGACTCGATTGATTTGCCAGCATTTCTATCAGCAGTCATCAGCGTAATACCAAAAAATGGATGATTTACTAGGAACCGAATAACCTGACCAAACAAAAAAAGGGTAATATCATCTCTCATTCTTTTTCAGTCTTATTTTAGAAAATTCAACTTCTATAACAATAACAATAAAATCACAAAATCAGGAACTCTCGAACTGAAACTTCCAAAATTTTCAAAATTCTTTTCCTAGCTGCATTAGTTTATCAAAAGATTTCTCTCGACGTCACAAAATCTCGAATTAAAAAACTGGACAACCAGGAGCAATCCAAAACCTTTCTCTTCTCTCTGAATGAGAATAGAACTGTCTACTCAATTAGACGAGGAAAAAAAAAAAGAAAGGCAGAGACCTCTGCACCAGTATAGCCACTGGCGCCAAGAAGAGCAACGCGAACTTCCTTTTCCTGCTTAGAATTTGTAATCTTCAAACTTCTAGGTGACAATGACGAGGATCTTCCAACACAGAACCTGCACTGATTTCCCTTTCGCAGCTCCGAAAATTTCACTTCACCCTGAAATTCAAATGCCACTTTCCTAAGCATCACTCGAAAAAAGTGAAAACTTTCTGAATTTAAAAATCCTCATATCCATGGCTGACCTTCCACTAGCACCCTCTATCAGCAGAAATTGAATTAAAAACCTAAGTGCTCATTTTGTCTATCAGAGTGTACTAACACCCAGGCGCTATAGTATAATGCGTTTGAATAGTTACATATGTGAAGTTAGGAGCGTGCCCATCGCAAGAATTTGATGCTTTATTCCTAGTAGCAGAGCCCACCAAAGTTCAAAAATCCTGGATTTTGAATGGGAAAGAATATTTAGAAATTGTAATAGCGGCCCATTAGGATTTCATAATTTGGACGGAATTTGAATTAGAATAAGAACACGAACCCTTCTTTGCATTACCAAGATGACTTTTGCATATGGCTTGTCTGAAAAAATAATCTTTCAATTAAAGTATTCAATCAAGTTTAAGAAATTTATTTATTTATTTATTTTGTAATTCAAGTATCATGAATTTCCATTATAATAACAAAGGGAAACAAAAACAAAAGAAAATAATCTTAAAAGTCCGCAAAAGAATAATTAATCATAAAAGAAATATTGGCGAAATTGCATATTTTGTTTGACTTACTTGGTCATAGTACATGGAGTAACTTTTGATACAAGCCGGATTTATTCTGGAACTAAAGGTGGGGATAAAAAATGGCTACATATCAATTTCCATGGAATAATACAAATTATATACTTTCGAGTTATTTACATGGGAATACGACATAGATAAAGGCAAAAATAATAGATTTACAGATTGAGAAAAAGAATTGATACACAGCTCAGCCAGACAGACGCGAAAAGAGCTAATGAAACAAATAAATGGACACATCCTAGGCTATTTGGTAACTCCCAAGTCTATTTGATGAAACTGCTAGCGAATAGCTAACTGTGAAGCAGCTATCTTTCCAAAGCGGAAAGGAAAGGGGATTGTCCCCTCGGTGGAGTTCGACAGTTCTCATCCATTCTTGAGTTCAATGTTGGTGAAGCTTTTAGTTCTGACAGTCTCATCCTTTCATTGGCAATTCTACTTTGTAGGAACACAAAAAATTGGATTTTGTTTATATATATGTGAGTGTGATATTTCATATTCATGATAGTTCAGACAATCAATTTTCATGATTAAAAGATGGAACATGGGAATGCTACCAAAAAGCACAATGACACATAAATGTGTGTTTACCTTAAACGCCAAATCTTGGCATTCTCTTTCAAGTGATGAGAGTCTACTTTTCATCTGCTCAAGTGCCTCTTCAGCAGCAACAGGGGTTATATTTGATACAGGTTTTGTTATTCCAGCTGCCTGGAAATTTCAATGAAGTAAGAGATACTTCCTGTTGAGTCAAAAAAATAAAACACAACTTAGCCTTTTTATGGGCATACCTTCAAAATGCTCGTACAAAGACCCAATAACTTCTGGGCGATCTGCATCCTCTCATCCTCAGTTTCCTGCAGTAGATTTTACCAGTCGATTAGTCATCAACATTTTCAATGGATCAAAGAGGAAAAAGAAAGAAAGGGTTTCTCTCTTTGCACCGACCCTCAGTTTGTTCATCAACTGTTGTTCCTCATCAAAGTCTATGTAGGGACTTTTTCCAATGGAAGCACGATGATGTGCAAGCTCTTCCTTCACTCGTGAAAGCATGATTTCTGTGCGCTTCAGCTTAGCACCAAGGTCTTCATTCTGAAGTTTAAGAAAATTGTTCTCTTCCTATTGTATCAAAACAGGTTGATTTGAAAGAGAATGAATAAGAGAAACAACAGATGCCGTGTTAGCAATAGAAATTGACTTCATTAGAATTTTTTTGTAAAAAAAGGTAGACTTTAAATATTTGAGCTGCTATATCTTGCCTTGATTTTTGCATGATGATGAATGCGCTGGTGGAGGTTTTGCTGGCCAGAAAGCTTTTTTACTTCACCTTCAAGTTCCATCACTCTTTTCTTATTACTTGCATTCTCTATCTGCACGAATTAGATCGAGTAAAGAGAATATACCTTTAAGGAAGGGACAAAAACAAAGATCTCTCAGCAAGAGACTAGTTCTTTCTAGTAAATGAAAAGCATATTTTAATTTACAGTCCTGAAATTATAACCTTCAACATTTCTTTTTCAGTTTTGATTAACTGATCTCGCTGACGGAGTTTTTCCAATGCTATTTGTGCTGCAACCATCTCCACTTGTTTCCTATCAATTTCCTATAGCCATCTAGAAAAGAAAATGAGAAATTTCATAACAAGCTGCAGAAGAAATATTTTCCGTTTTCTTTTGGCACCACAAAATCTGCTTACCCTTGCCTCTCTTCTATAAATCCATTGAGCTGCTTTTTAAGTTTCACAATCTCCTGCTTCTCCTGTATTGTACATATCCTTAAGATGCAACATTTGGTAGTTACTCTAGTTCCTTTATCATCTAAATGAAGAGTACCTTTGGTTGAGGTTCTAAGCTTTTAAGCTGAACTTTCTCTGCTATGTTCTGTAGCTGCTGGTTATCTAATAGCGACTGCATTTTAGTGAAAGTATAGTTATTCAACAATAAAATGAAACTGGCCTCACACAAAAAAAAAAAAAAAAATCTCCCATCTGGTTTTACTTATTCAAATTGTAGATTATGGCTCTACAGACACTATAATGAAAGTGGGAAAAGGGTGGCAACATGTAAGCAATGACAAAAGAAAAATATGCTGAAATGTATTACCACAAAACTTGACATATCCAACTTCACTCCTAGTAAATCTCTAATAACGTCATGGGTCATGCTTTCAGAAGCAGCTAATCTTGCATTCAATGCAAATATCTGGATGGAGAAGAAGCAAACTAAGAACACATCATTACAATACGAAAGTGATTACATTTGGATTTGTAAAGCCTACCTCTTTTTGTCGACTGGCTGCTAGGGATTCTAGCTCCTCAATACGCAACCTAGTGATACTAAGCTCCTCGTCCTTCTCAGATTTCATTTGCTGTGCCAAACCCAAGCCAATGCATTTGAAAGGGGAACCAGAGACCCTAGACTTTGCAGCATTCTTCTCCAACTTGTTTGATGATGAAGAATTTGCAATGTGTGAGAAATGGCCCTCAGGTCTTACTTGTTCTGCCATGGCTTCCAAGGCCTTAAACTGTTTTCAAATTTTTCAGTTTGGAAATTTTAAAGAATTTAAGAAAGGGATCATGTTATCAAATCCTGGCTTACCTTCTGCTTATATTCGCTGGCCTGGGCTTCTGCATGCAAATTTAACTCGGAGATATGTGCCTTACATTGAGCAATCTGTTGTGTTGTAACAAAATTACAAACTTTGAATGCTAATACAGATACCTCATTAAAGAACTCTACAAAGTTAAACTTGGTTTAATCATCATATCCAAAGACAACGTTGAATTTTTTGTGTGAAGACGCAACAAACAATTTTACCTCTGCATCTTTCTCAGCTAAATCCCTCTCAAGAATTTTTAATTGCTTTAGGGCTTCATCAAAGCTTTTCTCCCTCTCAACTAAATTCCTATGATAAAACAAAATTGTATTTTAGTGTGATAAAGCAAAGTTGTATATTAGTAATCTGAAGCAATTTTAGCACCTCAGCAAGAAGACTGCAATTCGGCCTAATAAAGGTAAACAGTTGATGTAAACCTTTTCACATCAGTGTCAGCACTTTCAACATTCTGCATCTGATGCTTTACAGCATGAAGCTCCACTTCTAGCTCCTCCCTTTGCAATCTTTGCAGTTCAGCTTCTTCTTTAAGAATGTCAACCTAACAAGTGTGGACAAATAAGGCATATCCATGCCATTTAAATAGGGCAGAGAAATCATTCAAGAATCTCTAACAAATTTAATGCACTACAAACAGTCAACATATCACTTGATCAGAGTTCATAAGATCGAACCTTGTTTTCCAGTACATTTACAGTGCGTTCCAGCTCTTCAACAGACCTCTCTAGTAGCTTGACTTCTGCTTCTCTTTCTTCAGCATATATCTTCCTAGATTCAGCTATCTGTATGGAAAATGACAATCCAGAGTTAGAAAACATGACCCAGAAAAATAATATTTGTTTCACGACATATGCCAACCACACATCAAAAGGATAGTGAAAAATCGTCTGTGCATAAGAATTCAAATAGCAAACAGCCATAACATGGGAGTCAAGTTTTCCAGGCAATGAGGCAAGCTATTCCATTCAAGTTGCTCAGGGTGTTACCTGTTGAGCCTCCAATGCAATAGCTTCATTCTCTTCAGCCCAAGTCTGGGCATTTCCAAGCTTTTCTTTCAAAATTTGAATCTCCACATAAAGGTGGTCTCTCTCAGTAGTAAGTTCATCCACATGATTCCTCAATGATTCTATTGTACTATTCATTTGGCCAAGAGTATTAACCATTTGTGAGCGTTCCATTTCCGGGCTGTCAATCAAATTCTGCCTCTCAGTTAACTCCTCCTCTATAGAACATTTTGCAACTAAAACTTCCTCCATTTGAGATCTCAGCTTCTGATTTTCACTAGAAGACTTTTCCAAAGACTCACTTTCCTTTGTGACATTCAACTCAAGAGCAGAAATAATATCTATCTTCTCCTTCAGCTGAGCTTCAAGCATTAGACTATGAGCAACAGCTTTGTCAAGTGCCTCTGACCTCAAAGCAAGCTCATGCTCCAAAGCCTCCAACAAGGCCATCATTTCCTCAATCTCATCCTTTTGATCCTTGGTATTGGATGCAGACTCTTGTAGCAGACTCAGGTCAAATGACAACCCTTTTAGAATGTCATCCTTCCTCAATAGCTCAGCCTGAAAACTCATGTTTTCAGACATCAGTGCTTTGGCATGGCACTCTAAACTCTCAATTTCTTCTGAGAACTTTGATGTCCCCTCTATAGCTTCACATATTTGATGGAACATTTGCACAACCCTACTTTCTTTCTCCCATATATGAAATAATCTTTGACCAATTATGCCCATGTTTTCACCTGAATCAATACACCTTTTATTGTTTAAACTTGACCTGGTGAGTGCCTCATGCATAACTTTCTTCTGAGACCAAAGTTCATTTCTCAGAAAAGTGTCTTCATTCTTCAATGTATTCACTTTATCAGCAAATATCTGCAGATCCTGGCCTTTTGTGCTTAAGTCTGCCACGACTACGGACTGAGAATGTCTAAGATTATTCACTTCAGCATTTTTCACCCCCAAATCAGTTTCTGAACTGGCGATGAAACTCTCTAAGGAAAAAACTCTATCCCGTAACTTGTGAATTTCCATGTCAGAGATGATCATACTGCTTATAACTGATTCCATTTCAGAAATCTTGTTTTCCAAATCCTTCTGAAGTAGGCTATTGTCTGTCCTCAACTTCAATACATTACCTTTAAGCAACTCATTTTCCTCCTCCAAGCAACTCACATGGCTGAGTTCTGCATTTTTATTGTCTACCTCACTTCTTAAAGTGTGCAATGAAGTTTCCAACAGGCTAATGTCCTTCAGCAACTTCTGGTTTTGTTGATCAAGAGTTGAGATATGACTGGAAGAACTTTGCAGTGCTGTTTCTTTGATCTTCAAATCCTTCAGGATCTTTTCCCGTTCAACTTCGAGCACTTTGACCTGGCTTAACAGTCTCGTCTTGGTTTCCATAGCCTCAACCAGTTCAACCTTCAATGCATCAGTCGAACAAGCAACATTTTTCAGTATCTGAATTTCCCCTTCAAGAGTCCTGTTTACCTCATTGATCTCCATAATTACTAAATGATCTTGGTCCAACCTTGAAAAAAGGCATTGGACCTTCCTTTGTGCTCCTTCAACTTCTTTTTGTAAAAAAGAAATCTCAGCATCCTTGAGAACTAAAATTTCTTCTTTCAATGCTGTATCTACAGTCAAAAGAATCATTTCCTGCTTCAAAATCTCAAGGACAGAAGAGCAAGTGAGATACTCTTTCTCAGCTGCATCTTTATTGAGGGATATTTGTTCTAGCTGTGATGCCAAGACAAGCGACTCAATCTCTTTCGAGCTGATGTCTATCAAGGAAAGCTCAGCCTGAGAAGCTAGCAGCTCCTGGTTTTCTTTCAGCAATTTTTCTTGATCAAACAGGGATTCAGCAATAATTCCGTTACTGAATTCTAAATCCTTCATTAGAATAGAAAGTTGGGCTCCCATGTAGTTAGACCTTTGTAACATCAACTCCTCATGTAACTGTAGGTCAAATATTTTTTTCTCAAAATTGGTTAACTTAGTGGTAAGCTCTCCTGTTTCCTCTTCTTTCCTCATGATTCTGTCAAAACTGTTCTTGATGTCCACCAATAATTTCCCCTTCAGAGTTCTGCACATCTGGAGCTCTTTATTGGACTTCAAATTGTGCTCTCTATGGTCAACAATAATTGTGTTTGATTCACACAAGCCATGTTGAAGCAAACCATTTTCTGCATTCAGCCCAGTTACTGATTCTAACAAAATGCCCATGTGACAGAGATGTAACACTGATACAGCACAATCCTTCACAATTATCTCAGACCAGATATCTTCAAGCCAGGAACGCACCAGCTTTCTTGAGTCCAAAAATAGAGACTTAATGGACTGAAAATCTCTCACCTTAAACATGAAGTTTTCAGTAAAAGTAGTCTGGACTTGTGAAATAATACCCTCCAGCTCCACAACGAGATCATTGGTTTCCAAGAAGTTCAAGTTAAACTGCTTTTCAAGGTCTTCAACTTGCAGTTCCCTCAGAAAGTTGATAGATTTCAAGCTCGTAACCTCATCCATTAGCATCTCCCTTTCATTTGTCAAGATGATTTCTTTTTCCTTCAGCCTTTCAATATCAAGTTTCATTGTCTCCTTAGCTATCATTAGTTCATTGATCATGATATCTGCTTCTCTCATGGTATCCTGGGCCTCTTCAAATTTGGCAAAAATACAAGAAGCCTCAGCTGCCTTCTGTGCTGCAACTAGCTTTGCATCACCAACTTCCATCTCAAGAAACTGGAGTAAAAATACCAAAAAAAAAGGGAAAAATTAATTTCAAACATACCTAATTCAGATAGAGACTGACATCTGTAAGAGAATAATAATATTCTTGAATAAACTCATTCTAGAAATAAGTTAAAGCTGTTGTTTTGATAAAACTGGTTAAAAAATATAGCATGTCACCTCTTTTGTGTGGC
Organism: Excoecaria agallocha; assembly: GCA_037975025.1. Taxonomy (NCBI): domain Eukaryota; kingdom Viridiplantae; phylum Streptophyta; class Magnoliopsida; order Malpighiales; family Euphorbiaceae; genus Excoecaria; species Excoecaria agallocha. The sequence goes on along the minus strand of CM075806.1, from coordinate 7,001,485 downwards.
ACCATTGAATTCCAGCTTCTTGAACAATTTGCTCAATTGACTGTAACTTTTGATTAAGACTAGTTAGCTTTAGTTCAAACTGGTTTTCCATAATATCCATAGCTTCTTGAAGTGAAAGAATGCGAGATTTGAGGAATTTCAAGCTCTCCTGCCTATTTTTCTCAGAAATCTGCGTATCTTCTTTCTCACTATGTAGTTTACACATCTCTTCTTGAACCTCCTGCAAGCTTTCAACGGCAGATTCTATTTCCTTTTTGAGAAGTATAATAGTAACATCTCGATCACACGCATCCTTTTCGCACTCCTTAGATCTTTCATCACATGAAGTGCCATGTGAACTCTCCACTTTCCATCTGCAACAATTTCCAGATTTAGTAGTTAAACCATACTCCTTCCAGAGACAACTCCAAAATAAACATGAAAGTATAGGATACCAAATGAGCTTCAGGTAAGATCATTAGCTTACCCGTCCGTTACTACTGTCAAGAGGTGCAGGAACTCCATTTGTTTCATTGATTTCAGGGCTTTTGGCATGCTTGTAAGAAATGCTCATGCATGACCTAAGAGAGGAAACGCCAGTTTTGAGCTCAGTTAGTTTCTCTCTTGTCTGCAAAATGTTTTTCTCTTCAAGATCTGCAAGCTTTTGTTTCATACCATTGGCATGTTCTCCTCCTCTGAAAGTCTTTGTTGAAGTTCAGCACACATTTCCTTCATTGCCACTAGTTCCATTCTTAAAGACCGACTCTCTTCCTCTGCATCCTTGATAGCAGCAGACTGATATTTGAGAAGGGCCTCTTTCCTCTGACTATTTTCTGTTGATTCACTAAGTTGGATGTCATTGAACTTCAGTTCATTGAGATTTTCAATATTCACTTCTGACAGCCTATTCACAATCACAAATGCGGCAGTTGCACAAATTGCTGCTCTACTGGCATCCTGTTCTGCCAGCTTCATCTTGTCCTCCGTCTCTGTGATGGTAGATGTTTTCTCTTTTAACAGAGACTTCAGGCACAAAATTTCTTCCTCCTTTTCATAGCATTCCTGCTGATGTGCTTCATTGATTACTAATGCTGCTCCTCTCAGAGACTTAAGCATGCACTCAACATCACTTCTTTTATTGTTTGCATCTTCTAAACAGTTACCAAGTTCTTCAATCAGCAGCTCCTTTTCAGAGATGATTCGTGTTAACCTGCCCACTTGTTCAGAGATCCAAATTCTTTTCTGTGGGAATGTGCTGGAGATAAGATCAAGCTGATCAGTGGCATCTGTAAGTGCATCTTGCCCATCCACTAGAACTTCTGACATTTCTGAGACCAACAACTCCCATTCTTCAGATAATTTATTTAGCTCCTCACTGTTACCCTCTAGCGTTTCATGTAACTTTTTGTTGTCTTCAGTTAAAAGCTGCAACTTTCCTTGCAGCTCCTCCAATTCAGTTTCTCGAACCATCAGAACATTTTTGGCCTCCATCTCTTTGAAATGATAATCATGCACTTGCTGCTGAAGAGCGGATAGTTCTTCCTGCATACAGACTATAACCTCTGCAGTTTCAGCTTCTGCCTGCCTACAGATTTCATCCACTTCTTCTTCATTGGATGCCTGAAAGGTACAATCATTTTGATACCACATATTCAGTCTCTTGGCCTTCGCAAGAGAATCTTGCATCCTCTTCAACTTTCTCTGCAATATAGATTCCTCTCCCAGTGAGTGATCAGATGGGTAATCATTTAAATCCCTTCTAGAAAGTTGCTCCTTCAAAGTAATTATTTCAAGCTCCCTTTCACTCAAAAGTTCTACATGATGGCTGTTACTTTTCTTCAGGTCTTCGACATCATGTATTGCCAGTATTTGCTCGGACTCCAGGGCTTCAACAACTGACTTTGTTTCCTTTAGTTCACGAGTAGCATCCTCACATTGTTTGCTGACAAACAGAAGTCTTTCCTTTTCCAGCTCAAGCTCTTTACTCAAGCATATTGTTCTTTCCTCCAATTCAACACGAGATGATCTCTCTTCTTTGAGAATAATCTTCAAGATGTCCAATTCCAGCTGCAATTCCAGGACTCCTTCTGCATGTTTCATCAGCGAATATATGCTCTTCACCTCACTCTGAACGCCCTTAATGCCTAGTTCAGAAGTTTGAGCCTCCAATTGAAAATCCTAAAAGTCATGAAGAGCTTCAAAATATGCAGGGAACATGATAAACGCCAGAAGAAACTGAGACTATATATTTAAGCATACAACATAACAGATTTTATTAAATTAGTATGCATCTTTCTCTTAAACATTTCTCACTCTATGATTTTTCTTTCATATTTATTACCCTAGATTTTCTGAAGTTTAAACTACCTCATTGGTTACAATGTCAGTATCTTCACCCTGGGCAGCAGTTTTGAGACTGTCCATCATAATCTTCAGATCACCTATTTCTCTGCAACGATAGAAGAATCACAAAATCATCAGTAATAAAAACAAAACTGACTGCAGGTATTCAGGCAAACAAATACACATCAAAACAGGATGGCAAATGGAAGCGAAAATAGGATTGAAATTCCCTTACCTACTCAGTTTGTGGTTCTCCTCTAAGCAAGAATTTAGGTTATGCCTGCACTCCTCTAGTTCATTGAGGGTCTTCTTCAACTGAAAAATTAAAATATGAGCGTGACATGTGTTTAATAAGTTCATGAAGAAAAGCAATTTTTCAAAAAAACTCGTAAGCAACCTCTAAGTGGAGAGAATTGTCCCGATTGCTGATGTGCACAGCTTCCTAAGGAAAAAAGTAGGCAAACCAGTAAGAAATGGTAAAAAAAACCTAGCTACTTGGCAAATCACATCAAAATTTTGGCAGTGCATAAGAAGAGCTAAAGCAGAATATAACGAAGTGAAAGTGCAAGCTAAGTTATCCCTTGTCCTGCCCTATCAACTAGGTTCTATTGACAGAGTTAAATTAGAAAATTTGAAATACTAACCTGAGTTTGGTCATACAAATTTGGATAGTTATGCTGCACCAAACTTCCATCAAGGTGATGAAGCAGCTGCAAAACAAATATTTTTTTTTTTTAACTTTCCCACCTTCTGATAACAAATTAAGCAACACAAAATATTGGTTTAGCATTGCATTCCAAAAACACCTGTTCACGAAGTTTGGATGCTTCATCCAATAGTATCTCTCTCTCCCCTTCTTCATAGAATTCTTGATAACTATAAATGGCACAGTGAAAGATTAGTACAGAGTGGAACTTCTCAGAAACATAGTCTATTGTAAAAGAAAAGGAAATTGCCTTCTGAGTTGGTCCAAAAGCCTTATATTCTCCAATGCAAAGCGAGTTACTTCGGGATTTTTGTCTACTTTAGCTTGAAGCAACTGAATCTCTTCACTGAGTGCTTTGTTCTCTTCAAGCAAGTAAGAGTCCTGAGGCAATGAACCAGCAAGCAGTGACTCCATTCTATGAATTTTGTCTTCGCGAAATCTAAGCATCATTTTTGGGCTCCTGGTGTCTTCCTCTCTTTGGCGAACCTGTGATTCAGCCAATGCTAGATAGCTTAACTAGAGATCAGAAGACAAAGAAAATGCTGAAAAACACCATTGTACAATAGAATTTTTTTAATAGAACAGAGAATACCAGTCGATCCAACTGCTCAATTTCAGCTTCAAGTTTCTTGATGCAAGTCTCTGCCATCTGCTCTCTTCTCAATGCACCAGCAAGTGTTGCCTCCAGCGATTTCAACTGTTTTAGCATAATTTTTTTTCCAGTAAGATGCAATTCAGCACATGATTGAGGAAAATCAAGAAACAACATCCCAAATGATGGTATTGAAATCAACTTAGCAATGAAGGTACTTCGATATCCAAAAGTGAACTATATCTAAACACAATGCTTCACTTCGGACATCAATGCATGGGGAAAACAACAGGTGACTCATCATATCACTTGACAGCCTGCGATCTTATATTCTATGTCATCTATAAAGCCAACCAGTTCTCTTTAGATACTATTTCCACAATATATCAGACAACAACTAAAATTCCAATTATACCTGCTTAGTGGACATTCTAACACTGCCTTTTGGTTCAAATCCAAGTGAACCTTCAACCTGTCGCGGATCTGTCTCATACAAGTTCTCTGTGTTAGCAGCATCTTGCATCAGAGTTGTATCTCTGATAGTTGAACCAAATGACAAAGACCTCAACACGTTTTGACGTTTTAGGAGAGATAGCTCCTCCTATTTCACAAAAGATTAAGCAATTATAATTTTAGTTATAGTTATTAGCAAAAGTAGTGATCAAACATTTGTCAGATTTAATGGCACACCTTTAGAAGTCGTATTTGGTGCTGCAATGCAATGACATCCCCAGTGGAATCTTCATTCACCACAGCCTATACCATGATAGAATTTATAAACTAGTGAAACTGATCAACTCAAGAAACATTGTCATCTGTAATGCACAAATCCATAATCAAGCTTACATTGTTCCGAATAAGTTTTGCTCGCTGAGCAAACTTTAATGTGTTTAGTGTCTCTGCTGAACAGCTGCAAACAAGTTCAAGGAAAGAGAGCTGTCAGTGTCGTTCAGTTAGCAACTGCAAAATTGAAACAAAAAGAAAGCTTTTTCAAACAAGTTAACTGACCAGATAGAAGGGCTGACATTAGCTATGATCATTGTTTTTGAATTCCCTCCGAGTGAATCCTGCACAATATCGTCTACCACACATCACATCGCAATTGGTGGACATAATACCTAAAAAGAGAGAAAAAAGAAAGGATTTAACCTGAAGAAAGAAGGTCAACCTTGAATCCCTATAAGGAACGTGTCTTGGCCTCCCATTTGCCACATCTACTAGAATCATAATTACATGACTGCAACAGCAGCTTTTTCCATTAAATGATAATTTAAAAAAAAAATAAGGAAACAGTAAAAAAAAGAAAAAAAAAAGCAATACCCTAATGTGGACAATGATTTGTTAATGTTTGCAGCTTCTTTAAGACGCTCACCTTCAGCACCTGAACTTTTCTGTCTAAAGTGGATGATGATACGGCATAAATCAGAAATAATCGAAAATAATATGTAACATAACCCATCATACTTAGAAAGTAATTTGCCTACCTTTCTGAACCAGCAAGATCAACCAGGTTCAATCTAGCAAACCTTAAGTTAGTTGTGGAATCCTTTTCCCACCTGCTCTCAATTACACATGTAAAGACACTATGCGACCGACTGCTCTCTCTATTCATTTTTGTTGCTGCAACTTTCCTATTTAGAGAACCCTACAGGCAATAAAGTTTTTGTTCATCAAAACTCAGTGTTGCAAGTGAATACATCACATGCACATAGGAAAAGAGAGAGAAGTCAAAAAGGATTTTTTAAGTGAACTCATGCATGTACACACATAGAGCAGATATTGGAAAGCAAGAGAAGTAATAAGGACAGGAACCTGAGTCAACAGCTTCAGAATGTCACCCACAGTTTGAACTTCAAATTCTGAGAGATTCTCCACATGGACACCCTTCTTGACATCCTCCCTCAACTATAACCAAAAAAAAAAAAATAGATGACTTAAGTCACCTCACAACATTCCAAGCTCCAATCAGTTATGGAATAATCAAACTCACATGCAAATTGGTTGAGGAGGGATCAAGGAGATCGGTTATCTGTTCATTGTAGATCTCCAAGAAAGAACACTTGCAATTATATTTGAGCATTTCATCTCTCCGACTTTCTTCTTCCTGAACAAAAATGAAAGAAATTGTACATGTAAATAGAAAAGGAATACAACTTAGACCATTAAAATTTGCAAGGGCCATTATGCAAGTATAACTTAAAACTGAATGTGTCTATATTTGCATGTCAGGAAGTGAAAAGGCAAGATCAAGCAAAAAGTTCCATACAGCTTGAATCCTAGCGAACAAGAATTCGAATATCCTCGGTGTCGTTCCATGATGTGGGCTGGGCTTGACTTCTAAATCATCAATTTCACCAAGCATTGTGTATGTCTTCCCGCTTCCTGTCTGCATGATCAAACTTTCCCTTGTTAAATTAGGCTTTATATCCCTATGGAATTTCAAAAAGAGTGCCACATTATTTCATTCACTTCAAGCCTTATAGCTTTAATTCCATTTAATTTCATATTGTTTCATATGGAATTGGAAGGCAAAGTTGAAGAAATATCGCATCTTCCACCATATTGCTGCTTTAACTTAGTTGTGGTTACAAAGAACGGTCTAGGAGAAGAATTATCCTAAAGAAGGAAGCTCAACCTTAAATCCCTATAAGGAACATGACTAGGCCTTCCGTTTGGTGCATGCACCATAACCGTAGTTACAAAACTGAAATAGTAGTTGTTAATGACACAGGGAAGAGTAACTAGGGAGAACTGTAATCTCTATCTTAGAAACCGGATTCTCTCTCAGACACGAGCCAAGAGAGATGTTCCGTATAGGGGTTCAAGAAAAAAAAATAGAAAAATGGGAACAGAATTAACAAAAGCACTCCTAGGATCACCTCCAGTACATATAAGAGGAAGAGGAATACATTCTCAATATGTAAGACCATTATGTTTCTTCATTCCAAGTTTCTAACACCAATGTAGTAAAAAAGTAGTGTTGTTCATATAAATTACATAAATGACAAATTAAGTGAAAATATGGAAGCATTGTATGCAAGTCAATATTTACATTGCCATCATTACTATTATTAAACCCAACTCAGTGGTGAGATTAAAAGCATAGTAGATTACCTGACCATAGGCAAACATACAGCTATTATATCCAGACAAGCAATTCTCCACCATTGGGAGACAAGCCATCCTAAATAGCATCTCCTGCAAATGACCATTTAAAAACAATGTTTAATAGGAAAAAAGAAATGCACAACCAGTACGATTAACAATTTTTATCTTTCTAACCAGACCTGATCTACTGTTTCGCATGCTACATGGTCAAATGTGAAGCGAGTTTCCGGTTGCCCAATCCATGTGATGCTTTGGGCACTTTCTTGTTTCAAACATCTGTTGTAACCATTAATACTTTTCTCCATGCTATTGAGAGGACGCACACGTATAACAACCTACATAAATTGAGCAACCATCAATAGAAGTTAATCTACCAAATCAGCAAGCTTCGTAATTTGTAAACTTAATCTGTAATTTGTAAGTAACCATTGAAGTCAAAACATAATTAAGCAATGTAAATTGATGCCAACCTGTAATTGCTCAGTCTCAAAGAAACAGCATTAGTATTTGGCAAAATTTTTTCTTAATTAATTCTAGGCACCGAACTATGAATAAGTGAAATAAAAAAAATTATACAAAATTGAGGAAGTACCTGTACATTATGATCCATCCAAAATGATGGATCCTCCTTTAGATCAAAATGAGGCACCTCAACAGTATTAACTACTGTGGCACTGTAACCAGAAACTGGAATTCCCCTGTACAATGCAGCAAAATTCCCAGCACGCCCACTTCCGCTATTGCCATCAACCTTACTCCTAAACCCGGAACTCTGAGGCTTAGAGACACTTTTGGTTGGTGTGCTCTGCGTGGAATTAGTTTCAGAATAACTGGAAGTAGCCTTTCCAGCTGCCCTAGTAGACCTTGGAGTCATGTTAGGCAAACCCCCTCGACTCAGCTGCATTGAATAGTTATTGATATCTGTCCTCACTTCATCATGCGATTCACTGGGAGTTGAGTTCGACTCGTTCCTCTGAGCCCAACCATACCGGTTCTTTCCAAGAAATGACGCTCCTCCATGCTTATCAGGAGTACGGACAGGCAAGTTCGAGTTGGTTTTGGGCTTGGTTGGAGTTCTCTCAATTTTACTTCGACTCATAGTTGTTTCTTGTTCCAATTTAGGGTTAGTACGGTCTTGAATAGTGTTTAATGGAGGCCTAGATGAGTCAGTACTGGCTTGACTCACCAAAGAATCCCTTGGATTCTGAGGTACATTCTCTATTCCCTCATTATTCCTCCCGGATTTCCGGCGCAGGAATTTGAAATCTCTCAACATCCTGAAGCGAACAACAAAAAAAAAATGACGAACAAAAAATACAATAAACAAATTTCCAGGTTGTGGCAGTTGAAATTGGATGGAAAAAAGCAAAGAAGCATACCTGAAAGTGGAATTGAAGAACAAAATCTGTAGATTTCGAGTCAGTGCTGAAACAGATGATTAATTTCAGCTGGAACTTTTGGGGTTTACAATGATAACTGGCAATATACTGAATCTGGGTTTAGAGGAAACATGTCTCCCTCTCACTCTCTATGGATCTTAGTTTTCTGATTCTGAGAGACTTACTTTTCAGAATTTGAAAAAATGGGGGGTTTAAAGTTTGATGGGAAAAAAAAGGGTCGAATTTGGAAATGAACGGCTGAGATTGAAAATGATAGAGGAGCTTGGTTGTGGCGGTTTTGAGATTTGAAATGGGACGAGGGCTTTTTGGTCAAAAGACGGGCTACCATCAATTTTTCCAGAATTCAAATTTCAACGGCTATATTAGATTTAGTTGGATACTTTTTTTTTAGAGTAGCCCCATAATTTGAGGGTAGAAATTTATTAACCTCAATCATAATATAGCAGCGCCTATTGCTTTCTTTCTATTGATAATTAAATGGACCAACTTTGTAGTATATAGCAATAAATTTTTCTATCATGTGTATTAGATCTTGTAATCCAATAAGAACAAGCAAGTCGAGTCATATTATTTTCACTTTCCTATTCTGATTTGATTCAGTTCAAATTGAATCTTTAAAAAAAAAGTTTAAATTGAGTATTAGATCTAGTTATTTATAATATTATTAAAATTATTGATTAAGGTAATTTCTTTTTCTTTTTTTTATGATCAAATTATCTTATATAATACTTTGTTAACGAGTTATTTTTTTATCGATTTCAAATTACACATAAAAAATGAATTATTACTTTTTATAATACACAATTTTTGAATAAAGGTTTCTATACGTCGGCAAGTTTTTTGTACTGTTTTTAGGATGGAACTCACATTTTAGGATTGAAGTACTGATCTAACGTGAAACTACTCAGGATAGAAACAATTGATCAGAAATATATCTTCAATGTCTAATCGGAAGAACTGGAAGTCATGATCCTTAGGCCAGCCCGACAGCCATAAAGATTAATTGAAGATTCTCTTAGTAAAGTGAAACTACTCAGGATAGAAACAAGGATACAAATAATGACAGATTCTATTACCTGCCATTTCAGGATGCTTCGCAAACAATGCTTTTTTGGCAAGTTCTACTTCACTACAGCTTTGCTCAACTAACTTCAACTAACATATCAAATGTGCCGGTAGTAATTAGTGCACAGCCATCCAGAATAAGATCAATAAGCATGTCTAATGATAAAATTGAACAGATAAAGATGATTAAATATAACCAGAACAAAGGTTACTTTCATCTTGTTTTTGAATGCAGGTTGTATTAATCTTTGTTCTCTCGGATAACAAAAATAATCGAAATGCAGGTTAGTAAAATAAAATAATTTATATTTATAAATTTATTTGCAGGACAACTATTTAAAAACTCTAGATTGATGTATATTCCGATCGGAGCAGCAAAAATTCTCTCGATCGATATACATCCTGATCGTAATAATTAAATTTCAATCTCAATAAATTAAAGGACTTCGCCGCTAGCCACAAAATGATCGAATGGCCGCCATAGATAGCAAACACCCCAACCTTCGATCTGTCTTGAAAAACGATTGAACATCTAGGAGGGAGACAAGTGATAACAGATAAAAAAAATAAAATACAAGATGAGGGCTAAGGCCAACCCATTAGAGGCCCGCTAAAAAGGCTCAATATTAAAGACCAAATGCCCACCACCAAGTGTTACAGCTAATGGGGTAACTTCCTTCATAAGTCATAGATTGGTCTCTCTCAAAGACTCTCTCTCTCTCTCTCTCTAATTTTTTCTGCATATTTCGATAGTTAATTTGAGCGTCGGAGCACTAACGCTTGGTAGGATGGACTGGTCTCCTTTTTGCAGGTCATCAAAGTCTCTTCTTCGATCAAACATCATGTCCCTGATTCAGGTGTTGATCTCTCTTTTCTCTATAAAATTTTATGATTTATCACTAACCATTAACTAGTCCATTATATTCGGTTAATTAGTCCATCGATTTTGATTTTTAGGTTTGATTAACTAATATTTTTCGATTAACCATTAAAATTTATAACATAAAATTATGTAAAAAAAAATTCAATTCAATTTCAAATGTGCAAAATAATTTAAAATAAAAATCACAAAATAAACATAATTTACAAGTCAAAATTCATGTTCAAAAATTTAATAGCTGGTATTAATTGATAAATCATAAAATTTTGTAGAGGAAGGTGCCTCTACTTTATGTTAGATGAGGCAAGTTGGAGAAATAAGGGATCAGTTCCGATCGAGTTCTTCAGATGAAAAACTTGCAACAATGCTTAGCCCGGTGTATCCGGGTTTCAACACTTCGATGCTTAAGTTAGCTATCGGGATAAAAGAAAATAGATAAGTTAATTGTGAGAGAAAGCGAGAAGGAATGTCTTTCTAAGAGTGGAACCTGTTATTTATAGTCTGGGAGGACTTGGAGCAGTGTGTGCAATAATGTCCCTATTTTGTGGCAAGCATGACTTATTTTTGTAAGCAGCGGTAATTGGACAATGCCGTGTGTTCAGATCTTGTCAGTGAGACGTCTAATCCGATCGGACAGCCTCGATTACAGAATTTTCTTCCTTAATTGGAGGGATCTCAGTGGGCTCTTTTCTGTGATATTGGGCTTCTTTCTATGATATTGGGCTGTTGATTTTGTTTTTTAAGGTGTTATTATTAATAAAATAAATTTGATATTTATTGAAAATTAACATGTTTGATTTTAAGTTATATAAAATTTTGAATAATATTAAATGTTAAAATATAAAAAATATAATTAAATACTATTAAGTAAAATATGAATACTAATATATGATTAAAAAAATATATCTAATATGTAAATATTAATATATAATTAAAAAATGATATAATATAAATTTAGTTTAAAATATTATATAAATTTTATAAAAAAATATAAAAAATTAGATATAAAAATAAATAAATATATATATATATATATATATATATGAACCGATTAATCATGATCTAACGGTTAACCGGTACCTAAAAACTTAAAATATAAAAAATAAATATTATAACTGAGTTGATTGGATCGATTAATTGAAAAAAATAATTCGGTTTTAGATCGATTTTACGGTTAACCATATTTTTATTTTTTTCTCACCCCTACTATAAATATTGAACACATATATTTATTATAATAATTTAAATATCACATCAATATATTTGATTATCATATATTTTAATTTCATAAAAGTAATATGAGTTTCAGAGTTTATATTTATTATTTACAATAATGATAAATATAAATATTTAATGAATTATTATTAAAATTTAAATATTCAATTATGCGGTGAAGTATTGAATGGAATTATCAATTAAGCATACGGGATAAGAGGAAAAGAGAACAAAGCATGCCTACTTGTGGATAGGGGTGAGAATTAACCGGACCATGAGAAAAAAAAAATTAATATATTAATATCGATTTTTAAAAAGTGGTAATCATTAATCAGTCCATTATATTTTGTTAATCAGTTCATTAATTTTGATTTGATTAATTAATATTTTTCAATTAACTATTAAAATTTATAATATATGAACCGATTAATCATGATCTAACGGTTAACCGGTACTTAAAAACTTAAAATATAAAAAATAAATATTATAACTGAGTTGATTGGATCGATTAATTGAAAAAAATAATTCGGTTTTAGATCGATTTTACGGTTAACCATATTTTTATTTTTTTTCTCACCCCTACTATAAATATTGAACACATATATTTATTATAATAATTTAAATATCACATCAATATATTTGATTATCATATATTTTAATTTCATAAAAGTAATATGAGTTTCAGAGTTTATATTTATTATTTACAATAATGATAAATATAAATATTTAATGAATTATTATTAAAATTTAAATATTCAATTATGCGGTGAAGTATTGAATGGAATTATCAATTAAGCATACGGGATAAGAGGAAAAGAGAACAAAGCATGCCTACTTGTGGATAGGGGTGAGAATTAACCGGACCATGAGAAAAAAAAAATTAATATATTAATATCGATTTTTAAAAAGTGGTAATCATTAATCAGTCCATTATATTTTGTTAATCAGTTCATTAATTTTGATTTGATTAATTAATATTTTTCAATTAACTATTAAAATTTATAATATATGAACCGATTAATCATGATCTAACGGTTAACCGGTACCTAAAAACTTAAAATATAAAAAATAAATATTATAACTGAGTTGATTGGATCGATTAATTGAAAAAAATAATTCGGTTTTAGATCGATTTTACGGTTAACCATATTTTTATTTTTTTTCTCACCCCTACTATAAATATTGAACACATATATTTATTATAATAATTTAAATATCACATCAATATATTTGATTATCATATATTTTAATTTCATAAAAGTAATATGAGTTTCAGAGTTTATATTTATTATTTACAATAATGATAAATATAAATATTTAATGAATTATTATTAAAATTTAAATATTCAATTATGCGGTGAAGTATTGAATGGAATTATCAATTAAGCATACGGGATAAGAGGAAAAGAGAACAAAGCATGCCTACTTGTGGATAGGGGTGAGAATTAACCGGACCATGAGAAAAAAAAATTAATATATTAATATCGATTTTTAAAAAGTGGTAATCATTAATCAGTCCATTATATTTTGTTAATCAGTTCATTAATTTTGATTTGATTAATTAATATTTTTCAATTAACTATTAAAATTTATAATATAAAATATATAAAAAATTAAATAAAATTTAATTTAATTTCAAATATGTAAAGTAATTCAAAAAAATTACAAAATAAACATAATTCACTAACCAAAATTTATGTTTAATAAATTAATAGCTAATATTATAAAATAGATTTGATATTTATTGAAAATTAATATATTTAATTTTAAGTCATATAAAATTTTTGATAATATTAAATGTTAAAACATAAACTCGAAAAGATAATGAAATGCTATTAAATAAAATATAAATACCAATATATGATAAAAAAATATATATAAAAATTAATCGATTATTAAATATAAATATTACTATATATTTCAAGAAAATGACAGAACATAAATTTATATAATACTTTAAAGTATTATATAAATTTTATTAAAAAATATAAAAAATTAAGATATAAAAATAAAAATAATATATATATATGTGTATGAATCGATTAATTGTATACTAATAATTAATTTGTATTTAAAAATTGAAATTATAATATAAAAATTAAAAATTATAATTGAATGTATTAAATTATTTAATTAAAAATTAATTAATTTCGAATTGATTTTGAATTAATCACTTTTTAAATTTTTTTTTTCTCACCCCTGTGGGGCTGTGTTAATAATGGAGGTTTGTTTTGTTTCACAATTATAGGTTGCATGCGGTTAAGCCCGACGTCGTTATTCCTCTCACGCAATCACGAGAAATAAATGTTGCTGTGATATGAGCTTTATCGGTTTCTACATTAATATTATTGATGACATGCTAGAACAAAATGCATCTTTGGGGTCCACAAATTTTAGCACTTTTGACTTTAATATTACTAACAGTTATCCTTTCCTCACATTAAATTGTTACTTTTCAAAACTTTATTCTATTAAATTATTATTTTGATATATTACTATATTAGTAATAATACTTATTTAATTTTTTTATATGATATCACTAAGATATTTAACACCCTAATTAATATTTCTTTTATATTATATTTTATTATAATAATTTAAAGTCAAATGAGATATTTTAGAATATTTATTATAATTTTGAATAAAATTTGATATTAATATTAATAATTTATATAATAAGAGAAAATTTAATAGGATATAAATAATAATATTACCCTCATGGTTCTTTTAATCAAATCCCTAAATATTTTTTCTAATACACATTAAATCTTTCTTTATATATATATATAGTATTAAATCTCATTTATTTAATAAATAATATTATTATTTTAATACATTTTGAGTCTTTCAACTTTTTTTAATTCAATTATTAGTTTATTACATATTTACCATGATCAATACCTAAATCGATCTAATTATTTCATAAAATTTTGAACTAAATTCGATTCAATTTGTAAATGAGCAGACCTATTTAATCCATTAAATGATTTAATCTATTATGCTATTTATGTGACTCGATCATTTGTAATATTCTATTTAGTATCTGCTTATATTATTATAATTTTATAACATTTTTACTAAATGTAAAAATAAAAATAAAAATATTTAATATTTTTATATTGCCAAAAATATATATAATTTTATATGTTATATATTCATTCTTTAAAAAAAATAAAACAAAATTATAAAATCTAATCAATTTGTGATCCAATAGAATATTAAAACAAAATTCATTTATAAAATGTCAAATTGAAGCAGCGATACAAATGAAATATGAGAATGTGTTGCACTAGGAGGAGTTGCTTTGGAAACAAAAATCTAATGCTGATTGGTTGATGAAGGGGAATAAGAACACAAAATTTTTTCACAACAGATATCGGGTTAAGAAGCTCAGACAGAATATAACTCGTCTACAACTAACAGATGGTAAATGGAGCTCTGATCCTTTGGAACTAAAACTTAATGTGATGTCGTTTTATTCTAAGCTCTATTCAAAAAAGAATGCTTTTGTTCCAACCTTTCCCATTAAAGGACGATTTGCTAAATTACCAAGCAACAAAGGGGATGTTATCTAAAGAGGAAATTCATGAAGCCTTGTTCAGTATGAAACCTTTTAAAGTAGCTGGTAATGATGGTCTCTGTGCTGGCTTTTTTCAAAGCAATTGAGAGTTTGTCAAACACTCTCTTTGCAGGTTTATTAGTAACAGTATGAATGGAGACCCTTTTGAGCCTAATTTGTGCCAAGCAATCATCACTCTCATTCCAAAGAAGGAGAGAGCAGCGAACATCACAAAATTTAGGCCCATAAGTTTACTCCCTGTTGTCTTCAAAGTGTTGATGAAGGTTTTTGATAATAGAATTAAACCTTGTTTGGTGAAATTAATTAGTCAAAATTAGTTTAGCTTGGTGGTGGGGCATCAAATTATTGATAACATCTTAATTACTCAAGAGCTGGTTCCCTCCATGCACCATAAATAGGGTAAGAAGGGTTGGATGATCATTAAAATTGATCTTGAGAAAGCCTATGATAGATTGGGCTAAAATTTCATCTCTCTCTCTCTCTCTCTATATATATATATATATGGGGATAATTTTATAAATAATGTTTTTGAAAAAATTATTTGAATTTTTGGTGTGTTTTTCAAACTATTTGAATTTTTTGCTGTTTTCTCATTTTCGCTGGGAATGTTAGCGAAAATGGTAGGGGTGGAGCCTATGGCATGAATTTTGGTGTCTCATTTCCGCTGGAAATGATAGATGGGGCCCATAGAAGAATTTAATTAAATTAATCATCTCAAAAATAATAAAAAAATAAAATATATCTCAATTTTTATGATCCGGTCTTAATTTTTTTCAGTTTAAAGAAAAGAATACGTAAAATTAGAACACAAACCACAAATGCTGAGTTTGCCCAACTTAATCTTCAACCATATTTCTATTCAAATAAAATCTAACAAAATTAA
Source organism: Excoecaria agallocha (assembly GCA_037975025.1). Lineage (NCBI taxonomy): Eukaryota > Viridiplantae > Streptophyta > Magnoliopsida > Malpighiales > Euphorbiaceae > Excoecaria > Excoecaria agallocha. The sequence continues at coordinate 6,985,734 of CM075806.1, read as the reverse complement.
TATCACTAAAATTTAAAAAATAACAACGAATTAGATTAATTAATCTGATTAATCAATTACTTTTTTTCAATTTATCAATTTGAGGGTTGCAATTGATGAGTTTTTTCTTTTTTTTTTGTCTATTAATACAATTAGAACTTGATTTAAAAAAATAGTCAGCCTATATCTTGAATCAAAGAAATAATTATCCTAATTTTATGAGATTACTGGCTAAAAAAAAATAAGAGATTAAAAGAAAAAATAAATATACGAAGCAAGCTTGACCGTTGACATATAGTTAAAATATCAATAAAAATATTGTATTTACTTAAATAAAAAATTAATAAATTAAAAAAATAATTAATTAATCAGATTAATTAATCTAATTCACTGTTGTTTTTTAAATTTTAGTGATATTAATTTTATTATATTTTATTTGATTAGAAATATGGATGAAGATTAAGTTGGACAAACTCTGCATCTGTGGTTTGTATTTCAATTTTACGTATTCTTTTCTCTAAATGTAGAAAAATTATGACCAGATCATAAAAATTGAGACATATTTTATTTTTTTATTATTTTTAAAATGATTAATTTAATTAAATTATGCCGTGGGCCCGTCTACTATTTTTGCTGACATTTTCAGTGAAAATGAGAGACGCCAAAATTCATGCCGTGGGCCTCCACTCCTGCTATTTTCGCTGATATTTCCAGCAAAAATAAAAAAAAACACCCTAAAAATCTAAATAGTTTGAAAACACACTAAAATCTAAATAATTTTTCCAAAAACATTATTTGTAAAATTGTCTCATATATATATATATTCAGTTGTGGTGCCTCTGTCCCTCACGAAATAAGCCGCTGCTATCTTCCTCCCTCGAATCCGCCCCTCCTTCGCGCCGGCCGCCGCCCATCTCCCCCTTCACCGGCGTTCTCCCTCCCTTATGTAATGGTAAGTGTTTGTTTTTGGTTTCTTTGTTTGTTCGTTCTCCCTCTCCTCTCTCTCCTTAAGTCTGATTCTCTTTGGTTGTTCGTAATCTCCTCCCAATCTTTCCGATTATGTCAACATTTATAAATTTCTATATATTTGGAGATTTAATTTCATTCCTCGGAAGGATTAACCCTACTCAGTTTGTTGGAGGGATTATGGATGGTCTGATGGAGAAATTTCATGGTCAAAACAATGCCGTTTTTTCTGCTTCCCCTGATAAGCTCATTATCGATACTGACCCTGGGATCGGTTAGCTTTCTGTTTTTCTCTTTAATTGTTATTATTCTTTTTTTTCTGTATATTGTTTCTGGCTATTTCTGATAATGCGGGGATCAAATTTTGTTTGGGAGTTATTTTGAATTTATGTTTTGATGCTCGGTACTCGTTCTGGTATTTTTGTTTTGTAGCTTATAATCTTAATCAATCGGAGCTTGCTACTGTTATTGCAATGTGAATGTTTCCTGGGTTTTTTTTTTCCTTAGATTTTATTGTAGTTTTGGCAGTTTTTTTCTTTCCTTAATTTTGGCTTGGATTCTTAAAACAAAAAAATCAATTTTGGTATTTATAGTAAATTGCTAGTCTTATCAATATTTTTTTTTGCTTTAAGTGGAGTCTGAAATCATGATCTCTAGGTGCTAGGAAGGGATCTGATTCCAAGTTCAAGTATATTCACTGTTCATATTGCAAAGTAACTGTTTTAAGTAGTTGGAATTTAGAATTGATATATGAACTATAATTTGCTGATAATTTTTGCCACTAAATCTAGTTGCAAGAGTTTCAAAAAAGCTGGAATCGGTTAACAAATAAATAAAATTTTCATTCATTTGTTTATTTGTAGCATTGCTTATTGATCTAGGTGATTGAGTTAGTTTTATAGTGTATGCTTGTTGATAAACAGATGATAGCATGGCAATCCTAATGGCTTTTCAATCTCCGGAGTTGGAGATCCCAGGCTTGACAACAATATTTGGTAATGTTACAATAGAAGATGCCACGCGCAATGCTTTGCTTTTGGTATATACACTTGTTTGCTTGGATCCATCTTCTTCAGGATGATATTTAAATTACAATGTTCCAGGTTTTTCTTATGTTTGGAACATGTTCATGATCAATTCCTGTTTTGGTCTGCAAAAGGATAGTGTGAGATCGCTGGCTGTCCAGAGGTTCCGGTGGCAGAAGGCAGCCCTGAGCCTCTAAAGGTGACTATTTAGATGCATCTGTCATTTATTGTATGTTATAATCTAATTTTGTGCTTTAGCATCACTTAATATGGTAGATCCTGAATGATGATGCTTGATTTGCTTTCTTCAGAAAAACACCACGGCATCGCTTGTTATTTTGCAATGTGTTATTGTATATTATCCCCCTGTTTTTTGTGTGAGAATTTTCTTTGGTCTTGTCTCTTGGTACTTACGCTTTTACAAAATTGTTGTGCTGATGTCCCATCCATGGTGTTCAAATTTGGGGTAATCTATTTAACCTATTTAATCTAATCCACTTAACCCAATTTTTTTTATAATTATAGTGGGTTATTATAAACCATATAACCCATTTTAACATTTTAAAAATATACGTGTGGATTATGAGTTATTATATATAACCCAACCAATTAACCCACATTACACTCTTCTTCAAATACACTTTCACTTACATTTTTTTTTTTACTCATCTATTTTCAATTTTTATTATTTCATTTAAATTTTGTTCAAAATTTATAAAATTTTTTCAAAAATATTTCTAATGATGCTCTAATACTATTCAAATCATTCTAACCATTCAATAACTGAACTTTTATATTATTCATATATTTTCGATTTTATGTATTTTTTTTACAGATTAACAATATATATCGATGCAAAATTACTAACTCGATTCATAAATAATAAATAAATCCAATGATTTTTTAACTTGTTTATTCTGGAAAAAAATCAGCTAAATTTTAAGAATTTATTAAAAAAAAGTCATGGTTGAGTCTATAAAAATATAATTTCAAATAACAAATCCGATTACACTGATTCATAAAATATTCCATAATTAAATTAAAAGTATAGGTGAAAAAAATAACAGCAAAATATATCATACATCCAAATTTTTTTTATTTTCTTCATGATTTTTGTTTTCCTTTCTCCGTAATTAAAAAAAATAATCAGCTAATATTATATAATTTCATTTATTCATTTTTTTGGCTGTTGAACCACATCATTATACAATTTCAGAGTTATAATTAAAAAACATTATTAATTATAATAATCAGAGTTATATATTTTATATTAATTGTGTATTTCAACTGACCTTTTGAAGTTCAATCACTTGTGAAGAGCATAAATCATTTGAAGGAGTAAGAAAGTTTCCTTCGCAGGCTTGCTCAGCAGGCTAGAAACACAGAAAACCAAACAAAATTAGTATTTAATTATTTGATTTATATTAAGTATACATATAATTATCTTTATTTTCTTACAATTTTTATCTACTTGTAAATTTTATAAATTATAATTCTTTACCTTATATATTTCATGTGCGATAAATCTCATTCTGTGAGTAAATTTGTATCTTAAATCAAAATCATCAGTGAAATTTGTTCTTGTAGCAATCAGCAAATAACCCTGCTCCACACCTAAACAATAATATATTGGAGATGAAAAAATAAAACTTCCAGTTTTTATATCTTTCCGAAATCGGACCATAGAGAAATGTAGTCTTTATGATAATAGTTTATAAAAGTATTAAATTAAAATACGATTAATGTCATGCTGTGTTGGATTTTAATCCAATTCTAATATTGCGAAACTACAATTTATTAAGATATTTTATCGTTGATAATACTTTAATTATTATAATTGGACTGTTGACCCAATAAAATCTAAATTATGACCAAATTGTCATTAGAATTGGAATCGCATCTTATCTTATCTGAATTTTTCAAATACACTATTTATTTGTATTACATTTATTTTTAAGAAATATGATATATTTAAGTGTGATTTTTCAAATATATTCTCTATGTAATAAATATTACATTAATTCAACCTATGGCACTGAGATAATATATATATATATATATATACACACACACACACATTAAAAGTTAATTTTTTTTGAAGTTGATTATTAATTAATTAACATTGCTACTCTTATTTAAAATAAAATTAATTCTTTATATTTAAAAATATATAAACATAAATAATTTATATGTTTATAATATAATATAAAAAATTAACATAACCCATATAACCCACATAAACCAACCAATCCAACACAAACATTTTAATATATAACTCACCTAATTTGAATTGAACCCAAACCATTTAACAATTTAGATGGATTAGAGAAAAAATCAATTGTAACCCATCTAATCCACATTTGAACATCCCTACCATCTACCGTGTCATAAGAATTATAGGTGGGTGTGTTAATTTGGTTTGTTGTACAATACACATAGTTGCACTGCTGTAAGGATCTTCACCTGCGAATGACTGAATGCATTGTTTAATTTTCAAATTCAGATAAAATTCTAGATGCTGCTGAAGTTGCAGAAAAAAGAGTTGTATCTGCAACCTCAAAGGCTGCAACCAGAATGGTCTTTAATAGGTAACTATTCTAATTCTTTTACTAAAAGCCTCACATTTGCAATTTGATCATGCAAGAGATCATTGTTGTTCTGTGCATTTAACCATCAAAGATATCTAAATTATCCAAAAAAAATAGAAACTAGAAGAAATTGTTTGATTTTTTTAAGCACCTTGATTGCATTTTATAATTATAATGGTTAATAGAAAAAAATTGGTTAACCAGTTCGAAAAATTGAAATCGATAGACTGATTAACGGTTAGTATTTTGAAAAAATCTATTTTAATGAACTGATTTTTTTTTATGGATCGGTTAACTGGTTCATGTTCATCTATAATTAATATATTAAATTTAAGAAATTAATTAATAGAATGACGGACAATCCATGGCTAGATCTGTCCCTAAAAGATGGCACTAAAATTGCCGCTTTCACCGATTGATGTTTTCTCCGTCCCAAACATTGATAGTTGTGATATTTTCAAATGTTCACCGATTGAATAAGGAATCCGTCAAATAATCCATCGCTAAAAATCAATTTTTTCTTTTGTAATTTTCGGATTTGAATGGTTCAGTTATTCATCATTCTTGGTTTTTAACTAATAAAAATTTACAAAATATAAATAATGACAAAATTATACAAAATACTAATAAAATCGTGAAAATAAAAAAAAAAATAAATAAAATTTTAATAATAGTTCAAAGTAAAATACAAAATAATAATTGTTAGGAATATATAACAAGTTTGATCTATTATCTGTTCATATTCTAAACAAAAATAAGGCTAAAATTGTAAATAAATTAATATATAAGAAATAATATCTATTGTATTTAAATATTATATTAAAACTAATGGAAATATCAACTTTTTCATTTTACTTGTATTTAATATTTGCTGAAAATGAAAATTCGCCTTTGAAATTTTTCAAAAAAGTGTAACATTAGTATTTCTAAAGTTCCTATCAGTGTGATGCAAACTCACATTAAATGGTAGGTTATTTTTGACTAAATTATATTCATTAATCTACTAACATGGATCAAAGAGTGCAACATGTGGCAATGTTAGAATGGCTAAATAAATAATATTGTCCCTAAACTTTGATTAAAGGATTAAAGTTAAAAAATTAGAGCAAATCAGCTCATTTTTAAGTACATATTTATATTTGACTAGTTTCAGTCTATTGACTCATACAGTTAGCGTTATATTGTATCCACAATAAATATATGTTGACAATAAATATATGTTGTCATGTTAGGCGGAAATGACACTCGTATAACATATGAAAAGAAATAAAAATTTTACATTTTTAATTTTAGCTGCTAGTTGGGTTCATCGATTAAATGAAAATGAAATTTTTGTTAATTGTCTTTTCTTTTTTTTTTTTTCCTTTGTTTTTGTCACGTAATATGCTATAGATTACAATTTCATTTCACGGATAGACTAATACATGTCTTGCAATTATGGAAGTTGGAAACCAAATTAAAATTAAGATACCCTTTTCCTTAAGTTATAGACATTAAGTTAAGAAATTTGGGAGCGTGACTGCCTTAGTTAGGCCGAGTTTGGACATTATGAGAAGATAAAAAATGACAGGCCCGTTATCATTCATATGTTTAACGGCTGTACGCAGTAGATCTGTTTCGCCGTACGAAAAATACATGAGAAATTTACATAAAATATCTCTTTCTAATCTTACTTTTTAAAAATACAACCAAACAATTTCAAGGTTTTGAAAATACTTTTTTTTTTTTTAATTTTACGTTTTTAAAAATGCCACTTTTTAAACTTAAACCCTAATTTATAATCTGAAAATACGTTCCCCTTCCAATCTCTTTTTCTGAGGTTATTATTCTGGCAACGATGGTGCTCTATCTTCAACCCATCGTAGCAGCTCCGAGTGCATTTAATTTCTGATTTTGCCATGTCGATTGTTCATCGTCATAGTATTACTCGGTAGTACTTGCTTTTCCGTCAATTAATTTGTGTTTTTTCTTCTTGTTTTGTTTTCTTTCCCGTTTCTTTAATTTGCTCTCTATTTCTCTTTCAACAGTTAAATATTCAATAACCTTGTGCTTTTCTTTTTCTCATCTTTTTCTTTGTTTTGTATTTATTCATTTTTTTGTACTCTTAGGTTTATCATTTTTAGGATTTTTTTTGGTAAGTTTTTATGTTTTGGTTTGTGGTTTTGATTCTTTTAGATTTGTTGGATCTATTTTTTTTTTTTTTTGTGTTTGAAGAATTCAAGTTTTGGGTTTATGTTTGGTTGCTGAGAAAATAAACAATGATGACAGTTCATATTTGGGTTTATGTTTGGATTTATTGTCAAAACAAATTCGAAATAAGAGTGTGGTGATTCAAAGATTGGAGATGTGTGTAACATTAGTGAAATTGGTCGTGGAGTTTGTAATGGTTGTTGCTGAAGCTATTGGAATTGTAATCCACCAAAATTCTTCTCCTCACTTACAATCACAATTCTTTGCTCCTGTTCCTTTTGTTTTCTTTCTTCCTTGATTCTATATATTTTCTTTCTTCCTTCAGTAATTTTCTGGTTTGTGGAAGGTGGGTTTTGTAAATAAATGCAAGAGAGATTTGTAGTTTGTGGATGTAAACTTATGGAAATTTTTGTTTGCTAAATTGTAAGATTTCTTATTTTTAATTTTAATTTTTATTTAATTAGTTCTCTGCATATTATGTTTTAATTGATTAAATATTTCACTCATTTCAATCTACATTTCAATACCTTTTTGCTTGCTTTGTTTATGTCATTATCTTTTGTTGATGTTCCTCTACACCCACTTACAAAATCAGCTAAAGCTTCTCTTTGTTCATCTGTTTGTTATCACCTACCATTATTGATGGTTTAAATTGCTATGATCACCATGTAGTTGGCTTATTTGCCATAGATAATCAAGCTCTGCACTTGGCAGATATGCTGATTTTATTATGTGAATTCTTTTGTTATTCTAGTTCTGCATGCAAGTTATCTTTTTTAGAAACAAATCATTATTAGAGTTTGAATTTAATGACTCAAATGTATTGGTCCGAATAAGCAAAATCTAATTGATAGATAAGTGGAGTAAAAAGATGTAATCTTTTACATGTAACCATTTTCATAATATGGTTTTTGTTATTTATTTTTCATTTTGGAGCTATGTGATTTTCAGGTGTGGATATGTTTTTTTGTTACAAATGTGGTATTCATTCTATCATTACAACTCATGCTTGCCCTAACCCTAAGTGTAAGGCGTAGATTAGCACACAATTCTTACCATATCTTCTTTCTGGTGAGTTATCATTGAGTTAAACTACATTCTATATGGGCTTGGTTTCATGTAAATATTCTCAATTTCTATGTTAAATACCAATTGGTATACCAAATTTTAAAATTTTCAGAATGTAAATTATGTTCTGAAATTTGGTATACCAGTCGGTATACCAAATTTCAGAATGCAAATCATGTTTTGGAATTTGGTATACCGGACAGTGTACCAAATTTCAAAACTTTCAGAATGTAAATTATGCAAATTATGTTCTGAAATTTGGTATACAGTCCGGTATACCAAATTTCATAACTTTCAAAATGCAAATTATGTTTCAAAATTTAGTATACTGGCGGGTATGCTTGGTATACCATTCGGTATACCAAATTTCAAAATGCAAATGATATTTTTAAATTTGGTATACTAAACGGTATAACAGGTATACCAAATGTTTTGAAATTTGGTATACTGGCTGACATATATGGTATACTATCTGATATACTAAATTTCAAAATGCATATCATGTTCAGAAATTTGGTATACCGGATGGTATACCAAGTATATCCACCGGTGTATCAAATTTCAGAATGCAAATCATGTTATGTAATTTGGTATATCGGATGGTATATGTTAGAGAATCTCTGATTTTGTACAACTGTAAAATTGATAGATTTTCTAATTTATATTTAATTGATAGCTTTCCTTTTGTATTGTATCAGTTACTGATTTTTAAGGATTAGGTTGTTACCTAAAATAGGAGAATAATTTTTGTATATATATGTGTATTCATCTATTGAAGGTATAAGAAGGAATTAAGTTTTTGTTCATGGTATCAGAGCCTTCTTTACGGCTTTTCAAACCCTAGAATTGTTTTTTTGGGTGTTGGTTGCCGAACTCACCTCCGTGGCCATGGGTTGTCTTTTTCTTCTTCTTTGCGTGACCACGGGCTGTTCTTCTGTTCTTCTCTGTGTGACCACGGGTTGTTTTCTCTTCTTCTCTGCGTGACCACGTGTTCTACTTCTCTGTCCCTTGCGTGCCCACGTGCTGTGTTACTCTCTTCTTTGCGTGGCCACGTGTGTTCTATTTCTATCCCTTACACATCCACGTGCCCACTTGATCTATTAATTTCTTCCTTGCAAGTTTGTGTAACGTGTGTTTTTCATTGGAAGTCTCATTATGTCGAATGTATCTGAAAGTCAATCGGCTGCAATCAATGATGATGCTGATGTTCACTCATTTGTGACTCCAAATGAGTCAAAAGGAGAACTACATAACATTCAATCCTTCTACAGGCTCAATGGTCGTAATTATCTTCAATGGTCACAAATTGTCAAGACCTTTCTCAAAGGAAAGGGAAAATTGAACCACCTTACTGGAATTGGACTTGCTGTTGAAGATGCCACATTTGCAAAATGGAACAAAGAAGATTCCATGATCATGTCATGGCTATGGAACTCTATGACACCTGAAGTAAGTCGAACTTGTATGTTCTTAATAACTGCTGTAAAAGTTTGGGAAACTATTCGTCAGACCTATTAAAAAATGCAAGATGTTGCGTTAACTTACGAGATTTGAACCAGAATCAATACCACGAAACAAGGTAATCTTTCTGTCACCGAGTACTATAGTACTATGAAAGGTTTGTGGCTTGAATTGGATTATTATCAAAACGTTAAAATGAAGTGTGGAGAAGATGCTGCCATGTTGCAGAAATTTGTGGAAGTAGAAAGAATCTTTGAATTTCTTGCAGGTCTCAATATGGACTTTGATCAAGTTCGAGTTCAAATTCTCGGGAAAGAAACCCTCCCATCTCTTGAGGGTGTCTTTTCTATAATACGGGCTGACGATAGTCGCCGAGAAGTAATGCTTGACAATCCAATAAATGAGGGATCAACTATGAATTCAGTAAAGAATGGGCATACTGCTGAGGCAAATAAACATGAAAGGCAATCCAATCGAGAAGGAGTCTGGTGCACATATTGCAAGAAGCCACGTCACACCAAGGACACTTGCTAGAAACTCCATGGAAAACCTCCAAATGTTGGAGGAAAAGGAGGTAATCGTGGGGGACAATCACGAGGACAAGCCCATATGACAAATAATGTGGATGTTCTAAATGAAAGATCAAATCAAGATGGATTTGAAACTCTTAAGGAAGAAATAGAAAAGCTGAAATCTATGTTGAATTCAGTTGGAACATCTGGAAGCTCTTGTTCCTTGGCTCAATCAGGTAAGTTTTCTAATTCTTATGCTCTTAGTGTCTCTTTTCCAGTCCAAAACGGTACTTGGATCATAGATTCAGGTGCCACTAATCATATGGTTTTTTCACATCAACCCTTTGTCTCATACAAACCTTGTCCTAGCAATCAAAAAATCAAAATTGCAGATGGAAGTTTTGCTACCGCTGCTGGTCAGGGAACTATTCCTCTTACTTCCAAAATTGTATTAAAATGTCTTACATGTCCCTAAATTAGCTGCGAATTTGTTGTCCATAAAACAAATTACATTTGCTTTGAATTGCAAAGTAACCTTTTATCCCACTTACTGTATTTTTCAGGACCTGGTCTCGGGGAAGATGATTGGACTTGCTAAGGAGAGGAATGGGCTCTATATCCTTGACCCTAAGGAAGACACAAATTGTTTCTCGTCAAAAACCTATTTATCTAGCCTTTCCACCAATAAAGATGATATTTTGTTGAACCATTATCGTCTTGGTCATTCACCATTTAGTCTACTCAAAACTATGTTTCCTTTGCTATTCAAAAACATTGAAGTGAATAATTTGCATTGTGATGTGTGTGAACTTGCTAAACACAAACGTGTTTCTTATCCTTTGAGCAATACTAAAAGTACTGTTCCTTTTTTATTAATCCATTCGGATATATGGGGTCCTTCCAAAGTCTCAAACATTACAAGGGTAAGGTGGTTTGTTACATTTATATATGATTGTACGAGGGTAACCTGGGTTTATCTCACGAAAAGCAAATCTGAAGTTGGTGAAATTTTTCCAAAGTTTTTCCAAATGATCAAGAATCAATTTGGGGTGAGAATAAAAAATCTAAAGAGTGATAATGCAAGAGATTACTTCAATCAAAATGTTTCCTCTTTTCTTCAAAAAAAGGGAATTGTTCATTACTCATCTCGTGTTAATACACCACAACAAAATGGGGTAGCCAAGAGGAAAAATAGACACCTCTTAGAAGTCACACGAACATTATTATTTCAAAATAATGTTCCTAAGTGTTATTGGGGGGAATCGGTTCTTACTGCAGCTCACTTGATAAATAGAATGCCCTCTAAACTTTTTGGTTTAAAGAGTCCGATGAATGTTTTTCATGAGTATTTCTCGGAGTCACAAATAGCCTCTAAATTACCATCGAAAGTCTTTGGTTGTGTGGTTTTTGTTCACATTCATGATGTCAACTGAGGGAAGCTCGATCCAAGGGCATTAAAATGCATCTTTGTTGGTTACTCTCCTACAAGAAAGGGTTATAAATATTATCATCCTGCTTTCCGGAAATTTTTCACTTCAATGGATGTTACTTTTGCTGAAAAACAACCTTTCTATTCTAATTCTTATCTTCAGGGGGAGAGGGTGAGTGAAGATAAAGAACACGAAATTTTTTTCCCTGATTTACAGGTCACTAGTCAACCTGAAAATGTTCAGCCACCAACTCAGCCAACTGTTCAACCACCAACCCCATCATTTGTTGATCAGCTGCAAGACCAAGACCAGCCCACTGACCAGCCACATAACCAACCTCTTAACACCTCAGAATCACACTCCAATATACATCCAGCTGCTGAAAAATCTATCCTAGTCTACTCAAGGAGAAAAAGCCCACTTCTACTCATTTGCAGGTTCAAGCTTCGATTCCTGAACCAGGCTTGCAGTCACATTCTGAACCTGGTATGCAGTCATAATTATCTTCTCCATTGATTCATGATTTGGAAGTTCCTATAGCTATTAGGAAAGGAGTTTGAAATTGTACTCAATATCCTATTTCTCACTTTGTGTCCTATGATAAAATCTCTCATAAACACCGTTGCTTACTCGCTAATTTAGATAAAGTTTCTATTTCCCAAAACTTTAAAGAGGCACTTAGGGATGAGAATTGGAAAATTGCCATGAATGAGGAAATGAATGCCCTCAATAAAAATAATACCTGGAAGATTGTTGATCATCCAAAAGATAAGAAACTTGTAGGATGTAAATGGGTGTATGCAATTAAATTTAATGCAGATGGATCTTTGGAGAGATACAAGGCTAGATTAGTAGCCAAAGGATACACTCAAACACATGGGGTAGATTATCAAGAGACTTTTGCTCCAGTAGCTAAGATGAACACAATCCGAATTCTCTTATCCTTAGCTGCTAACTTTAATTGGTGTTTACAGCAATTTGATGTCAAGAATGCTTTTTTACATGGTGATCTTGAGGAAAAGGTGTACATGGAATTTTCATCAGGTTTTGAGAAATACTTCAAAGATAATCAAGTATGCAGATTACGAAAGGCGCTTTATGGGCTTAAGCAATTACCATGGGCTTGGTTTGGAAAATTTACAAAAGTGATGTTAGGGATTGGCTACAAACAAAGCCAAGGAGACTGTACTCTCTTCTTTAGACACTCAACGGTGGGGAAACTTACAGTCTTGATAGTATATGTTAATGATATTATTATGACAGGTGATGATGAGGAGGAAATTCTGAAGCTTAAAGCCAGACTTGCAAAAGAATTTGAGATCAAAGAGCTTGGAAAGCTCAAATATTTTCTAGGAATTGAAGTAGCTCGATCTAAAGAAGGTATTTTTATTTCCCAACAAAAATACATTCTAGATCTCTTACGAGAGACAGGAATGATGGGATGCAAGCCAATTGATACACCAATCGAAAAAAATCATCGGTTGAGTGAAGCAAAGGATGATGAAGCTGTTGATAAAGGAAGGTATCAGAAGTTGGTTGGAAAACTAATCTACTTGTCTTACACACGTCTTGATATTGCATATGCTGTAGGGGTGATAAGTCAATTTATGCATGATCCCAAGAAGGTTCACATACAGGCTGCATATAGAGTGATTCAATACCTGAAATCTACTCCTGGAAAAGGAATCATGTTCAAAAAGGGAGTGGATATAAGTGTAGAAGCCTACACAGATGCAGATTATGCTGGCTCACTCACAGATCGACGCTCAACAACAGGTTACTGTACTATGATAGGTGGGAACTTAGTACATGGAAAAGCAAGAAGCAGGCAGTGGTATCTAGATTAAGTGCATAAGCTGAATTTCGTGCAATGGCTCAAGGAATTTGTGAACTCTTGTGGATAAAGAAAATCTTAGAAGATTTACAGATTAAATGGAGTGAACCTATGAAGCTGTATTGTGACAATAAATCTGCTATAAGCATTGCACATATTCCAGTCCAACATGATAGAACAAAACGTGTTGAGATAGACCGGCACTTCATCAAGGAAAAGATTGAAAGTGGAATGATTTGCACTCCTTATGTTCCTATGAATGGTCAAATGGCTGATGTGCTCACAAAAAGATTGGACAGCTCAACTTTCAGAAATATTATTAGCAAGCTGGGAATGAAAAATATTCATTCTCCAACTTGAGGGAGAGTGTTAGAGAATCTCTAATTTTGTACAGCTGTAAAATTGATAGCTTTACTAATTTATATTTAATTGATAGCTTTCCTTTTGTATTGTATCAGTTACTGATTTTTAGGAATTAGGTTGTTACCTAAAATAGGAGAATAGTTTTTGTATATATATGTATATTTATCTATTGAAGGTATAAGAAGGAATTAAGTTTTTGTTCAGTATACAATTAAAAATGCATTTTGCCAAAACATAATATATTTACAAATATTTTTTCCTTTGTAGCTGCTTGAGAAAAGTTCATGTCGCTCTTCTCACTGTTCTTTTGATAGAGGAAATTTAGTTGTATATATACTCTTGTAATTGTTTACCATCTTTGACAGATTAGTGAATTGTAACGTTATCCACTATTTTCTTTACTCTGTAACAGGATAGTAGATATTAGCACATTATACAAAAGCTTGTTGATTAATTTCTTAATTATAGTAGTTTGAAGTGCATAATTACCCAACAAAAGAGAAATTTGTGTCAAATCATATTCGAAAATAAGGTGAGAGAACACGATATGAACAACGCAAAATTTGAAATATGAAGCCAATGTTGTCACTGTAAATGCAATGAGACAGACACTAGGATTAAATTCACAATTGAATTTACTGCAACAATACCAAAATTTTCACAATTAATTCATCCAAGTGATGAATTGGATGGAAAAGTTAAGTTCATCGAACATCTCAAGTACCAAGATTAGGCATTCCAGTTGACACCGGTGGACCATATGAATATCTCAATTGATTGTAGCTGAGCATTTGTCCACCTTCACACTGTTTTCTAAGGTACAGAATTTGCAACACCACGTTTTGTACTTGGAACTTGCATCTTTCGGCTTTTCTATGCTACAAAGATTGGTGCTAATGGCTGCATTGCTCCATAATTTAAATTTCACATAAAAACACTCAAGTTAGTTGATGCAAGTAACTTAAGAGGAAAGAATAAACAAATTCTCTTGTAGCTATTATAAGCATTTGGAATTAATACTCCTCAAACTTCAAATCCTTCAAATTTGTTATCACCATTCCATTCTCATTTATATTTAATCAAAACTAAAATGTTATCCAACCAATTCCACCAAATGTTAATACTAAAAGATCTACATTAAAAAATTAACAAAATACAATATCAATGAAATTCATTAGAAATTAATTATTTTGTAGAGATTTTTCTTATTTCAAAAAGTTTATGTTGGTATTTTGTCAAACATTTTATAAGCAACCATTGAAATACCAGGTTTTAACAAATAATCAATCATTGTGCATTGAGTCAAATGAGGCAAAAAGGATCAGATTAGGCAAAGAAATCCCTTTATATTAATTATTCAATTTCCTTCTCTATTCTCGTTTTCTCAGTAAACAAACATAGGAAAACAATAAAAAATAAAAGCACAAACCAAATGGATGAGGAATTACCTCATAAAATATTAAAATTGATCAACACTAGAGATAAGGGAATTCGTTTCTTGATCAGTCATGGCACCCATGTTGGATTTACAGACTCTCCTGCAACAATTAATTGGGATATCGCGTGGAATGAAGAATTTAAAACTTGAAGAACGATTAAAAAACAATAATAAAATCCCAAATTGCATTTACCTGATATAATCCAAGCAAAGATAAGAGGAAGAGGAGGTGTTAAAAGCAATCTCATAACACGAATATCTCTAGTCCTAATTGATTGTACAAGAAACTATAACCTCAAAACCCACATATTTGTACAAAGAAGTTGGCCAGATTTCTATATTGAAATAACGCTATTGAGATTAAATAGCAAATAATTTGCTTAATTACCAAAAACTTTCTTGCTATACCTTGATTGCTTGTAAAGTTAATGAGAATTCAATAAGAAGTTGGTTGATGATAGTGTCTCACTATTCACCCTCTAGGGAAGGAGCTCATTAGAGTTATTTGTTTATTTTAAAAAGTAGAGCATACAGAGTTGAACTTTACCCCCAGAATTTGAGCTTCTTGAAAGGATGCAGTAGCAGGAAACATGTAAGAAAAAGAAAGAAAAAGCAGGAAGCGTAGAAGGAGGAGGAGAAGAGGTATTTTTAAAAATGTAAATTTAAAAAAATGTAATTTTAAAAGGAAAAAAAGATGGAGATATTTTTTATTAGGACTGCTTTTTTTGGGTATTTTTTGTAAAACTCCCAAAATACATTATGAAGTTTTTAAATTTTAAATTTTAATATTTTTATATTAATTATACATATTTTTAAAAATTAATATTATTGTAAATAAGTGAATTTATGAATGTCCATAAATCAAGTTTAAACTCCTATTTTATAACTTAAAACTTCTAACTTATTAATTGCTTGTAACTCATGTATTTACTTTGTAACTCATGTATTGATGTCTACTTATATAACTTATATCGATAAGCCTATAAATATAGGCTTCTTCTATGAATACACATAAGTAAAGATAATAAGAGAATATTTACTTTCTCTCTATTCCTCTCTAAATTCATTTTATTGTTTTATTCTTATAATCAGTTCTGATAATATTTCATAAAGTTTTCGTGTTTTATAACATATTATCAGCACGAGTTCGCTCCATGGTTCATAGTAAAATATTTTTCTTTATTTCTTTCCAACTAACATTATGTCAAATATTACTAAACTTGAGTTTGAGACTCTTGACATAACTGGCAAAAACTATTTACCATGACTTCTCGATGCTAAAATTCATCTTGATGCTAAAAGGCTTGGAAATATAATTTTAGTTGGAAATGAAGTATCCAAACAAGACAAAGCAAGGGCAATGATTATTCCACTTGAATTGTGGAATAATATAAAAGAGCAATATGACCACCAACAAATGGTAACATTGCCTAAAGCTTGTTATAAATGGATGCACTTACGATTTTAAGATTTTAAAATCGTAAGTGAATACAATTCTACTGTTTTTAAAAGAAGTTTTCAATTAAAGTTATGTGGTAAAAAAAATTATTGATGAGGATTTATTAAAGAAAACATTTTCAACTTTTTATGCTTCAAATGTGCTCTTGTAGTAGCAATATAGAGAAAAGGGTTTCAAAAAGTATTTTGAATTAATCTCATGCTTACTTGTAGCCGAACAAAATAATGAGCTATAAATGAAAAATTATGAGACTCATCCTACTGGATCTACTCCATTCCCTGAAGTGAATGTAGCAATACATGATCATAGCTATGGTTGTGGTTGTGGTCGTAGTCATGATAGAGGAAGAGGACGAGGACGAGGAGGAAACAATTACCATCATTATAGTGGCAATAATGACAATAATTTTTTCCACCACCTAAAGTGGAACAATAATGGAAAAAAGCGAAAAGTAAGGTCGACCATAATAGCTTTTCAAAAACTAAAGAAAGTTCATGTTATTAATGTAAAATGAAAGGGCATAGGTTCGGTACCTATGGTACAACTGACCATCTTGTTAAACTTTATCAAGCCTCCATTAAAAGAAAAGGAAAAAATGTGAAAACAAATTCAGTTGATTAGAATGGTGATGTTGAGGCAAATTTGGCATATAACAATAATGATGGTTTTGGAGACCTTACGGATATTACTCATTTGGATGCTTCAGACTTTTTCCAAGAGTCATGAAGAATAATGAAGAAAATAAAAGATAAGAAAGTTTAAAATTATTATCTTATTTTTATATTTCAATGTTGTGTTTGTTATTTTATTTAAGTGTTTTATTTAAGTTTTTTCCCCTTATTTGAGTAGTTATATATATATATTTAAATATTTGCAATATTCTAATTATATGTTTTGTTTTTATTTCATTTATTTTCAATGAAAAAATGGATGTTTCACATTCTTTAATTCGACCCATACTCAATAATAAAGATGTTTGCCTTGTTGATAGTACTACAACACATGCCATACTCAAAAATTAAAAAAAAAAAATTCCATCATTTGATATTGAAAGATGGTAATGTTAATATTATATTGGGTAATACAAAGTTAATTGAAGGCTCTGGAAGAGCCACTATATTATTATTTGAAGGAACAAAACTTACTAATAACGCTCAAATTATCGTAAGGACGGGTGTCTCCACTTTATATTGAATAAGGGACAGGTTTGAGAAGTAAAGGATCGGCTCCGATCGAATCCTTTAGTTGGAAAACCTGCAACAATACTTAGTCCGGTGGACCCGAGCTTCAGCACTCCGATTCTCAAGTTAGCTATCAGGATAAAAGGAGGTAAATGAGTTAATTTGCTAAAAGAGAGAGAGAGAGAGAGAGCAAGAAGGGTTGTTCTTCTTAGAGAGGAACCTGCTATTTATAGTTTTGAGAGAGTTTGGAGCAGTGTGCTCAACAGTGCTCCTACTCTGCAATAAGCATGGGCTATTTCTATAGGTAGCGGTGATAGGACGGTGGCATGTAGCAATCTTTGTTAGGGAGACATCCAGTTCGATCGGGCAGCTTCGATTATTAAATTTTTCCTTTCAGCTAGGGGGATATTTAATGGGCTTTTTCTTGGGCCTCTTCTTGTGATGTTGGGCTATTTGGCTTTATTTTTTCGAGTGTTATCACATGTCCCCTACCGAACAGTTCGATGGGAGATCGAAGTAGTAGTTATGTGGCCATCTTGCCTGCGGGATTTTGTTGTCGATGGTGTTCCTAACATTATGTCTACAGACATTAGAGTAAGGCAATCAGGATGGTTTGTTGATTATAAGGGGAAGCGTTCTTCCAAAATTAGTGAGGTGCAAGCCGTGGTGATCTGAGTACCAAAAAGACATCTAATGGGATTAAGCAGCTTTTGGAGGCACCAAGCTCGGGCTAAAATTGATTAGCCTTGAAGGGCATTTTTAGAACATTGATCGGGATTAGAGAGACATCAACCTTGGGCTGAAATTAATTAGCCTTGAGAGGTATTTTTGAAACATCGATCGGGATTAGAGAGACATCAGCCTTGGACTAGAATTAATTAGTCTTGAGAGGCATTTTTGGAACATCGATCGAAATTAGAGAGACATCAACCTTGGGCTGGAATAAATTAGCCTTGAGAGGTATTTTTAGAACATCGATCGGGATGGTTCATTAATCGAAATTAGAGAGACATCAGCCTTGGGCTGAAATTAATTGGCCTTGAGAGGCATTTTTGAAACATCGATCAGGATGGTTCATAAATCGGGATTAAAGAGACATTGGCATTGAGCTGGAATTAATTAGCCTTGAGAGACTTTTTTGGAATATTGATCGGGTTGGTTCATCGATCAGGATTAAAGAGACATCAGCCTTGAGCTGAAATTAATTAGCCTTAAGAGGCATTTTTGGAACATCGATCAAGATTAGAGAGATATCAGCCTTGAGTTAGAATTAATTATCCTTGAAAGGAATTTTTGGAACAACGATCGGGATTAAAGAGACATCAGCCTTGGGCTGGAATTAATTCTGCAAAATGCCTTTATTTTATCATAAATTTTACATTTTGTTTTCTAACTTGTTTAAGGAGTTTCATCGCTTCTCTCGCTAACGACCCCTTCTAGATTTCAGCCAATATGCCTTTCTTTTCCTTGGGGGCTCAACGACTGATGAATTAAGGGCCTTAGCTTTTTTGGTTATTTTCCTTGTATCCGTTGTAGACATATATTTGTGGACATAAATATTTTGAGGAAGAGGCGGAGTTACCTGACGAGGTTGTTATCTGCTTAGCGACCCCTTTTGGATTTTAGCCAATACGCCTTTCCTTTCCTTGGGGGCTCAACCACTGATGAATTAAGGGCCTTAGCTCTTCTGGATGTTCTCCTTGTATCCGCTGTAGACATATATTTGTGGACATCAATATTATAAGGAGGAGGTGGAGTTACCTAACGAGGTCGTTGTTTGTTGGGGTGCTCTTTTGAAGAGTGTGGGTGCGACTAACGAGCTTTCGATTTATGAGTGCCAATTGACTCACCCCCTATTCTTGTCTCCTTTGGGCCAGCCTTTTGATCGGATAATTGTCCAAGGGTCATTTGTCAAGCATCATTTCATTTCCCTGATTTGATGGCAAACGTTTCATTTCTCGTATTTTGACGATTGATTTTCCTTTTGACGCTTTGGTTTCTGTACGTGCATTAATGAGCTCTTGATGCATGACATCCTCATTAATGTCCATAAAGCAAATTTGGAGTTGTCAATAAAAAAGGGCTTATTTCCATTTTTTTCATGGTATCTTCTTTTATTTCTTCTTATAAATTTGTTTCCTCATGTCTATTGCGTCCTAGCTATTAAATTTGACCATGAGGCCTACGGACTTTCTGCATGTCGTCATCAAATTCACCATTTTAGGAAAATGAATAAAGAAAGGATCCCTTGTCTTGTTTGGATGTGGCTTGTGCTAGCAAGCCATGCAATTTGCTACTCCAATAGCTCCTCTCTCCTGGCACAGGGCCTAATCATAGTTGTGGATACGTATCCGTACTTTTCTCTCCATTTATCCTAGTGTTGCTCTGTTGTCAGGGGACTGCTATAAGAGGTGGTCTCGTAGTAGAGGTAGTGGTTGAGGCAGCGACGAGACTCTTTTCCTCCTTTCTCCCTGTTGTCTTTCATTTTTATTTCTTTTTTTTCTTGTAATTAGCCTCCTTCTTCTCTTTTTCTCCTCATGTTTCTTCTTCCCTCTCTTTTTCTTTCTTTTGTCTTTATTTTTTGTTTTATAGGAGAGAAAGCATGGAGTTTCAACCGTGCCTTTTTAGACAAGAAGAACAGAAGCCGATCGAAAAGAATGTTATTTATATAGATCATAGGAAGAGCACTATCTATGTACTTTGTACTTTTGGAATGAATATAATTTTTTTTATTAATGCATGTCTATTTTTTTTCATTCTTTTATGTGTCTTGGCATTTTGTGATGGCAATAAAAAGGAATTGTTAAAATTAGTGAGAAGTCGATAACTTATACTGAAATAACGATAATTTGAGTAGCACTTATCTTTTTTCAAAAGATGTTGTGTCGCTTCGAATAGTTTGTCGCCCCTTTTTTTGCTCGTCTTTATCATGCTCTGTAATCTAGATTTTCGCTAGGACGGCGGCTGTGATCAGATTTTTATTGGGGGAGCCGCTTGGTTTTTCGATCGGATATTATGGATGTTTTATTTGATGTTAGTCTTCTTTTACTCTGTATTTGCCATTATGGCGAGACCAGTGGGCTGACTTTAGATCTTGTTGTCAATGGGTCGGCGATATGCATATCGAGTAATCTTTAATTTTTAGGGAAGCAGGAGAGGATGGCCTCTTGACCGTTTGGTCCTTTAGCTCATTTCATATATATATATATATATATATATATATATATATATATATATATATTGCAAGCTTTGGTCTTCCTCTGTCTTTTGCTTTTTGTACCTCATTTCTAGGTCTTGACTTGGGACAAAGGGATCCCTCTAAGGATATAGCTCAAACTCTTTTATGGAAAGGTGAAACTCTTTACTACGACCATTTTTATCTCAGGTAAATGTGACTTTTTTACAAAACAAGCTGTTCTATTCTTTTTAGCTCATTATATTAATGCGTATTGACAATTTTATTGATCTTTTGATTGGGATAGCACATATTTTCGTCGATCTTTTGATTGGCATAGCACATATTTTCATCGATCTTTAGTGTGGTTCTGTTGTCTTTGCATTCTTTTCTTGGAAAGGAGATGTCCTTTTAAGGTTTTTTTCACCTTAACCGCTTTTCATGTATGACTTATTTGGGTTTTGTTCTTACCCTTTCTTAAATCGCTGGGAGGGAAGACGTGCTCCTTCGCATCTTTTTCTCTTTTCCTTAGTCGATTCTCCTCTAGTTGTCTTCAGCCACAAGGTATGATGTCAACACTGCTTTTTCTTCGAGATCTCTCTTCTCCAATTCAACTTCCCCTTTCCAATACCTTCCTTACTAGGTGGGCTAGCAAACAGAATGGCATTTTCAATGCAGTCTTTTGGCTCTGGTGTTAGGCTCTACCTGATTCGCTCAAAGACATAGAGGGGGAGCGATCGCTTTCTTCTCCCCAAAATGTCTCCCAGTATGTTGGTTCGGAGAGTCCCGCATTCCCTTTGTGCGTTAGATTGAAAGAGGGATGTTTCACCTCCTTTTAGCCTCAGCGCTTGGTTTTTTGCCTTCTTTTAGTCTTAGAGCTCCATTCTTACCTATCCAAGAGTCCACATGTTCTATAAGACCTCCATAGAGTCTGCACATCTTCTTCTTTTCTTCATGACATTTTATACTTGCCACTTGACGATCTCTCATGTAGTCTCGAGGACTTTCATGGAAACTTTATGTCCTACTTGTCACTTGACAATCTCTCATGTAGTCTCGAGGACTTTCATGAAAACCTCATGTCCTTGCGGTGTGACGGTGAGTTTGTATGTTACTTGCAAGTTGCAAAACTTGGGTTTTTCTTCTCAGCCGTCGACTCTCAACAAAAGCACCAAATGATAATGCTCAAATTATTATAGAGGCGAGTGTCTCCACTTTATACTGAATGGAGGATAGGTTTGACAAGTAAGGGATCAGCTTTAATTAGGTCCTTTAGCTGGGAAACCTACAACAATACTTAACCCGTGGACCTGGGCTTCAGTACTCCAATGCTCAAGTTAGCTATCGGGATAAGAGGAGATAAAGGAATTAATTTGCTAAAAGAGAGAGAGAGCAAGAAGGGTTGTCTTTCTTAAAGAGGAACCTGCTATTTATAGTTCTGAGAGAGATTGGAGCAATGTGCTCAATAGTGCCCTTATTCTGCAATAAGCATGGCCTATTTCTGTAGGCAGCGGTGATAGGACGGTGGAGTGTAGCAGTTTTTATCAGTGAGACGTCCAGTCCGATCGGACGGCCTCAATTATTGAACTTTTCCTCTCAACTAGGGGGATCTTTAATGGGCTTTTTCTTGGGCCTCTTCCTGTGATGTTGGGCTGTTTGGCTTTATTTTTTCGGGTGTTATCATTTACCATAAATGATGCATTATTTTCTTCCAAATCTCTACGAAATTTGTTAAGTTTTAAAGATATTCGTTCTAATGGATATCATGTTGAGAATGAAAATGAGAACAATATTGAATATTTGTATATTATAAATAATGCATCAAGTAATAAATGTGTTTTAGAAAGATTGCCAACATTCTCTTCCGGCTTGTATTATACAAAATTTTGTACAATTGAGACATATGTTAAAGTAAATCAGAAGTTTATTGATCAAAAAATATTCATAGTTTGGCATGACCGGTTAGGCCATCCTGGTTCAATAACGATGCGTAAAATTATTAAAAATTCACATGGACATCTATTGAAGAACTAGAAGATTCTTCAATTCAAAGAATTCTCATGCGCTGCTTGTTTTCAAGGAAAATTGATTATTATAGACCATTACCAGCTAAAATTGGAACCGAATCCCCTACATTCTTAAAACATATTCAAGGTGAATTTGTTAAGTTTTAAAGATATTCGTTCTAATGGATATCATGTTGAGACTGAAAATGAGAACAATATTGAATATTTGTATATTACAAATAATGCATGAAGTAATAAATGTGTTTTAGAAAGATTGTCAACATTCTCTTCCGGCTTGTATTATACAAAATTTTGTACAATTGAGACATATGTTACAGTAAATCAGAAGTTTATTGATCTAAAAATATTCATAGTTTGGCATGACCGGTTAGGCCATCCTGGTTCAATAACGATGCGTAAAATTATTAAAAATTCACATGGACATCTATTGAAGAACTAGAAGATTCTTCAATTCAAAGAATTCTCATGCGCTGCTTGTTTTCAAGGAAAATTGATTATTATAGACCATCACTAGCTAAAATTGGAACCGAATCCCCTACATTCTTAAAACATATTCAGGGTGAATTTGTTAAGTTTTAAAGATATTCATTCTAATGGATATCACGTTGAGACTGAAAATGAGAACAATATTGAATATTTGTATATTACAAATAATGCATCAAGTAATAAATGTGTTTTAGAAAGATTGCCAACATTCTCTTCCGTCTTGTATTATACAAAATTTTGTACAATTGAGACATATGTTACAGTAAATCAGAAGTTTATTGATCTAAAAATATTCATAGTTTAGCATGACCGGTTAGGCCATCCTGGTTCAATAACGATGCGTAAAATTATTAAAAATTCACATGGACATCTATTGAAAAACTAGAAGATTCTTCAATTCAAAGAATTCTCATGCGCTGCTTGTTTTCAAGGAAAATTAATTATTATAGACCATCACCAGCTAAAATTGGAACCGAATCCCCTACATTCTTAAAACATATTCAGGGTGATATTTGTGGGCCCATTCATCCACCATGTGAATCATTTAAGTATTTTATGATATTAATTGATGCATCTATAAGATGGTCACGTGTATGTTTATTATCAACTCGCAACCTGACATTTGCAAGAGTGCTTGCTCAAATAATTCAATTAAGAACACAGTTTTCAGATTATATAATCAAGTCAATTCGTCTTGATAATGCTGGTGAATTTATGTCTCAAGCTTTTAATAATTATTATATATCAATTGGAATAACAATTGAAAGGCCTGTTGTGTAATGATTTTAACACAGAATCAACCACGAATATTATTTTTCGATAGTGAATAGTACTCTCGAAGGTGAAAAGTACACCTAAAGGTGAATAATATTTTATTTGACTATCGGAAAATATTGACCGTAATTAGTTCAGGGTTGAAATTTGAAGTAAAATCGAGGTGCCATCGGATTCAATGTTTTGGAGTTTTGGCGTGTGTTCTTCGGCTTGGATGAAAGCTGGATCAACCTCTCCCATGGTGGTTTTTTGTCTGATTTTGGAATTTGATTCAGGTAATTATGTTTTACGATAAAGAATAAGTTGGTGATATATATATGTGGTTTGTTTGCACTTGAGTAGAGGAAGGTTAAAAATGAATGAATCTAGAAAGGACTTTGTTTGGTTTTAGTGAACGTAGACAGGATTTGGCGAGATATTAGGATGCGGTAAACAATTGTAAGCAAAAAAGACAAAGTCTCTTACGTTTGTGCTTGTGTGCCACAGCCAAATAAGTCTCTTCCATTCCTTTTTTTCAATTTTTAAAGAAGAAAAACAAAAAAAATCCTCTTACACTTTCAATCGAATGCTTTTCAATGGTGGTTGTTCATCATTTGTAAGTTTCAGGATATAACAATTTTCTATAAATTATTTTCTTCCAAAAAAAAAATTCTATAAATTACAATGAAAAATATGTAGGAAAGTTCTCAGGCAATGTCTAAAAACATTATTTCTCACTAGTTGGAGCTAGAAAAATATGAAATTACACAAATGAATCTAGATTTAGATTTCGTATCAAATTTGGCAGTTGCAACCCTTGAAATTCAAAATTCAACAGCCTTGAAATGATGGATTTGAATGTTTCCCACGTCTTGTTTCTTCTAGTTGCTGCGATTTTAGTCGACAAAAGTTTAATTCCCTTATTTGGGAGGATTTTGGTCATTTATCAGTTCATACCGTCAATCAAACCAATAAACCAATGTTGTTAAAATCAGATCAGAAAAAATAAAGAGTTTATGTTCTGACAAGTTCATTGGGATTCAACCGAATTTTTTAAATAATATTATTTTTTAAATTTTATATAAATTTTATGAAAATATGACTATATAAAAAAATTAAAAATAATTTAGAAAAATACATTCATCATCAAACATTAATAATAAGATAATATTTTTAAGTCATTCAATATGTATAACAAAAATTTAAATTAAATATAGTAAAAAATTGTAAATATTTAAAAAAAATTCATCTAATATAAATTATAATTTTTAATTTATTATAAAAAATTTATCAAAATTGCTTAAATTTCAATTATTTTGTATTTATCTTATATTTTATTTTTTCAGCAAAAAATAATATATGGATATTTTAAACAAATTTTGGTTTTTCAAATTTCAATCAGTTTTGTCTGATTTCACCCATTTTTCACCGGTTTAACCAATTTTGGACCAATTCATAACAATTCTTTCCCTTTTTTGGCAATTTAGTTTATATACATTAAACTGACCGGATCAAATGGTGTTTTGAGATTAAACAGACTTGGCCAATCTGATTTGATCCGGTTTTAATAACATTGCAATAAACTAACAGCCCATAATTGCATGGTTAAACGAGGAGATTGGGGCAGATAGCCCAGTGTTAATCCTGGACACAACAGCGCAGGAAGCGTACTTGTAGAATGACCATGTTTAAAAAAATAATTCGAAGAAAGCTTGTAATATATGTAACTTAGGGATTTTATTGAGATTAAATTGATATCTTCATTTGGATTTTAAGGATGTAATTATAAAGTATCTGGAAATAAAAGAAAAATATTGTAGGGGTAGACGTTGGAGGTGACAAGCACAACTTAAATTAAACTAAACCATAAAGTTGTACAATAACCATACATGAACAAAAGTGAGATAATCAATTGAAAGCTTCTTCTACATATTATTTTTTATTATTACAAAGCAGCAAATCTTCAAACCACACTGTATGTATGGAGCTGAGTGATGAGTGTAATGAAGAACTAATCTGAAGCCTTAAAATGATCGATCTGGACATTCTCGATATCTTGTTTTTTATAATCGCTGCGATTTCTACTGGCAAAAAATTTCCCCCAATTAAATCCCTTATATTTAGGAGGATTTTGGTCATTTATCAGCTCATACAGTGGCTTAATTTCAACATAATGTGCTGGAAAAAAGAAAAATGGCATAGAGAACCTTTCCTTCTGGGAATTCACCACCACCCTATGCTCTGCACTCCAGTACAGGTCGTTCGTCCATACCTGTTTTTTTATGAATATTAGCTCAAGAATTATAAATCTTTAGATTAGGTAAGATGATGAATGAAAATGAAATAATTACAAAATTCTATAACATAATTGAAAATGATTCCGTGAACATTATAAGGTTAGGTGAGAAATTATTAGAGAAATAAAAAGTGTTGAATTAAATGTGTATGTGCTGTCTCCCACCATAAAACCAGAGCGTTTTATACCTGCATACAGTTGCCGATATTGATAATATAAGCATTAGGAGTTGGGTTAACCGGAAGCCACTCTCCGTCGGATCTCCGGGCAATTTGTAGACCACCAACATCATCTTGAGCAAGAACAGTTAAAGCACCACCGTCTTTGTGTCTCCCGACACCGAGAGCTAGGTGAGGAGCTGGGCATGGAGGATAGTGATTCAGCCTTGCAAAGCTTATCTGATCCTTGAAATACCCATTTAATCTCTCTGCTTCCAATCCTAAGCTCAAACATATGTTTTCCAACAATCTGAATGCTAGTTTCTCCACTTGCTTTGTATATTCTTCACATACTTCCCTGATCGATCATATAGAATTATGCCTAATAGAATTATGACTAGTATTTAAATTTAGAAAAAAGCTTGATTAATCAATACCTGAATTCCGAAGGAAACAGAGGCCATTGATTTGTTAGAGTCCTGAGGTCTTTATCATCAGGATCAGCAGATGAAGGAATGATAGTAGGATCCAATACCAAGTAATCGAAAACCTCTTTCCAATCTCTAACATTTTTGGTATGTTCACTGTCATAATATCCCATTGGATCAACTTCATTTCTCTTCACCTTTCTTTTCTCCTCTAGCGATTGATCAAAGAACTCTTTAGCTACTTTCTCCATTCGTTGACGTAGCTCTAATGGCACTCCATGATTGACCACTTGAAAAAACCCAAATTTCTTGCATGCCTCTCCTATCTGCAACACTATTTCTTCTGGTTCACCACAAAGATCGATGACTGGAATTTCTTCAACCTCTGCAGTTTTGAATTTGGGCCTCTGTTCAAGTTCTTGGACAAAAGATGAATCAATATCTCCCATACTTGCTTCGTAATTATTGAGAGAATTAAGAGGGTGGATTTTTTATGAGCTCAGTTGAAGATGGACAGGACATACATATTTCCTATTTAAAAAGTGGGGTTTGGTACGTGGTAGGTGGGGGAACCTTCTTTCTTGTCTTCTTGTCTAATTCAGTTTTCTCTTTTCTTTATTGACAAGTTTTTATTTCAATAATAATTGAGTTGCGTATAGTATGCTGTTGCGTACAGTGCGCCGCATACAGTATACATATCCACGTACCGCATACCGTATATGCATCTATGTACCATCTGATCAAATAATATAAGTATATAAAAATATATCTTAATAGTGGTTCTAACAATTACAATTTTAAAGTTTTATAACATTTGTACTATCACGATTTGGACATATTGAAATGGTGAATTTAGGTAACATTTTTGCTAATGGGATCATATCCACTTAACATAAATTCAATCCTTCAGCGACCTAAAGAACAAATTGGTTTCACCTAAATCTGGCAAGTGTTCAAATCCAGACAACTTAGGGAACGCCCTAAAATTAAATGGATATGTACATTATGAATAGGAAGATGTATGCGTGGAAGTTTTTCAAGTAGCAGGTATAGATGTGGAAATGACCACATATGTAAGGTATTGTAGCCCATCCTGAATTTTGCTCACCGCAGTGGTCTGGTCAGTGTGGATCATTTTAGACAAGGCATTGGCCTTTTCCTGGATTGATGTCTTTGGAAGATCATCAGGGGAATCGGTAGTAGCACTCTTCATGGCAGCTACGTAAGCTTCAGCTACATCACAGATGCCTGAAAAACATGAAATGGATAAAGATATCAGATCAAGCTTCATCATGGCAACAAATTCTCGTGGTGAAGAATGAATAATAGGCTGTGTTTGTCAAGTTTGTTTGTTTGTTTGTGCATGCGTGTGTGTGTGTGACAGAGAGAGAGAGAGAGAGAGAGAGAAGGTAATGAAAAGAAACAAATGAGAAAATATAAAGAAACGGAAACAAAAGAGAAAAAATGTGAGAGTATAAAGAACATGACACTGAAAGAATCATATCTTCTTACTTGAGCTCCATAAGTTTTGTTCTGTAGCAACAACGATAGTTATTATTGATCGTTGCACAAGGTACAATCAATATAAGCTAAAAATGTTCCTCAAATACCTTCAAAACACTACAATATTTTGGAGAAAGAAACAAAATCTTTGTTGTCCAGAAAATAATTGCCGACTATTGCAAGAATAGGGCACTACAGTAAACATATTTTTAGATGTTTACTGTTCCTTAAAAACAGATATCCAGGTCCTAACATGAGGATTTAATCACAAAGTCATAAACTTGCTCCAGTCAGCACTCCAAATACCAGAAGTTTCAACGTGCAAATCTTGTCATAAGACAGCCAAATGATATGAAGTTGTTGAGATTTGTTTTACAGTGACTCGGAAAGTTTTATTCTCCAGTCAGTTTAGCAATACCTGAGCAGTATCAATAAGATCATAAAGTATTGTAAAACGAACCTGTGATGAAACTGCTGGAAACGGCTTCCAAATATCCTGCCATAGATTGGGCCTTGATTCGAATTACCTTGGCTTTGTCAACAGAATCTTCAGGCCAGTCAATGTTCACACCATCCACCTCATCTTCTTCTTCCTGCACTTTGTTAGAATTGGAAATGATGGATTTTCCAAGCATCAGGAGTTGAGAAACAGCTGAACTGCACATTTCAGAAAGCCTCTGCAAAGACATGCATCATCACAAAGCGAAGTGAACATAGTAAAAGAAATAATAGACAGATGTTTCCACGAACTCAATATTTTTATCGTACATGAATGCCCTCTGAGTGAATAGTTTCTAGTCTGTTGGCAGTCCTTTGAACTATGTCATTTTTTGTTAGTCCGGCTAGGGCACTTGTAAACCTGCAATCAGAGAAAATTCTAAGCAGAGATGGCAGCAAAAGGAGATTAAGCATAGAAAATCACTTGTATATAAGCAGAAAGGTTTCAGCCCTAGCGGTAGCATCATGAAAACACATATCATAACCATTCCCAATATGTGACTGTATACAATAACAAACCAAAAAGAGACATCCACAATTTAACTGCAACTTTAAAAGGTGAAGACCAATTCAAAGGTTTAAACCAACAATAAAATGTAAAACTAAATAGTTCAGTTACTTTTAGAGATCTCAATACTTAAACAAGCTAAGTTGATGAGGCAAGGTGATAAAAGCCGAACAGCAAATGTTTACAGCTGAAAATATCTTTCACTAGATAAATAAACTAACCAGGACAGGAAAAATCATATATACAAATAAAATTTACCCTGTGGCCAAGTCAGCAGCTTTGCTGACACTTGAGTCATGTAAAGTTTTTATCTCATCGTTGCTTCCCTCGGTTCCAGTCTCTTTTTTCTTCCCTTTGTTGGACTCCACATCATTCTCATTCATTTCAACACTCAAATTGAAAATTTGTTGGACGAGTTTAAGCTTTCCATCATATACGGACTTTTGTTCTGGTGATAATTTAGCTTTTTTTCTGTTAAATATCAGGGCATAATGGCTGGACAACGCCTCAAGCTCCTACAGTGTTAAAGTTAGAAAATTTCATGTCAATCATCAGTCATACAAACAAATTTCAAAGAAAATAAATAAGATAAGAAAATGACCTCCAACTGTTCTGGACCTCCATAAATATAGAAGCATCGATCAAAAGTCACTTCTTCAAGTAACTGGTCCCCATCTGCTTCTCGTTCAGAGTCCTTAGAATTTTTCTCGACTTCAATACCAGCCTCCGTGATCAACAGATCCATGGTCTCCTTGCCAACATATTCAAGCACTTGCATTCCCTTTGCAGTAAAAGCTTTTCCAGTCTGCAACATTAAGGAAGATAAGCAGACAGGATAACCTTCAAGACTACCATTATGATGTTCATGCTAACCTCTAGTAAGGATGGTGCTGCAGAACCAGCTCCTCGTGGTGAATTACCATGTTGAATTGATCCAGAAAGGTTTGCAGCAGAATGCTCAAGCCTAAATGATGAAGAAAGGAAAGAATTGGCAGAAATGAGAAACTCATTGAAAAAATGAGCATTTGAAGTTTATTACGACATCACATTTAAGAGAATGTGCACAAACTGTAGTTATCTTTGCCTTCTTCTGGCATGCAATGCCCCAAAAGATAGTGTTTATTTTTTAAAACCTTTTTACGTACATGCAATTTTAAGCATTCCACCACTTTTCTACAACATTTATGCTAACGGACTTCTACATATATACCTTTCCCACAACATTTATGCTAACAGACTTCTACATATATAATTGGGACTGGCTAGGTAAGAGAAAGCATCCAGTATGC
Organism: Excoecaria agallocha; assembly: GCA_037975025.1. Lineage (NCBI taxonomy): Eukaryota > Viridiplantae > Streptophyta > Magnoliopsida > Malpighiales > Euphorbiaceae > Excoecaria > Excoecaria agallocha. The sequence continues at coordinate 6,955,119 of CM075806.1, read as the reverse complement.
GACATGGTTTTATTTGATCCAAGGAGAGTGTTATGCAAAAGCACAATGACAAAGACAGCCTGACAATACAAACTAAAATCAGACAAGACAGATCACACAGTTGTGGATCTCAAAGAGAAAGAAGAAAGAAAGTCCAGTTCGAAAGATCCCCAAAAGAACGTAGCTTCCTCCTCTACTCTGTTCTCAACTTAAACAGACCTACCTCCTCAACTCCTGTCATGTTTCTTCCTTCCAAAAGAGAAAATTAAACAGAGATAGAAGCTAGTGTAGAGTATCTTAGAATGTAGTGGAACTGCAATGTGATTTTCCTTAAGTCAATACCATCATATGACCTTTTACTTTTATCTTTTTTGCCCCTCTCCAGTCCATTTCTTTCAGTTGAAAAAAATGGAGAGTTAAAGTATCAATTAAGGTGAGGGCTTTTGTTTGGTTTGCAACCCTCCAAAAGTTGAATATTAATATTATTTTGCAAAACAGAGTGCCTTGATAAAGGTTTGATTGGCATCTCATAATCAAGGCAAGACTTATTCTCACTAATTTCTGCATTTTGAGGTAGCATGATCAGTATAGAATTGTCCAGTTAGTTTTTCTTTTCTCACCTCTTTTTGAAGCATTGGATGGTTCAGAATGTCTGATTTTTCATTTTGGCTCAAAAAGGAAAGGTTTTGGCATTTCGGAATTGAGCTTTTAGTTGTCGGTGCAATGGAGTCCAAGAATGTAAAGAAAACACATGCATCTTCAAAAATTAGAGCTTGTACTTAATTGCATCTGACAACCAAGTCGGATAACTTTTAAGAAACCTAACCACATCCACTAAATCCCTTATCCAGAAGAGAAGTGTACCATTCCACAATTGTAAATGTGCATGACAAATATAATCTATCAAGGAGATATTATTTTGTGACAAGGGATAGTAAAAAACTTCAAAAGCTATCAAACCCAATAGATACAAGAACTGCCAAAGAGTAATGAAACTATATGAAAAGGATCAAGATGAAATGCAGGAACTTACTGACCCATTGAATCCATATTGTGTTGTCCTAATTGCTTTCTGAACTAGAAAAGTTTCTAGTCTAGAAACTCTTTTTTATACTAGAAAAATCTCAATACTCTGCTGCAGAAAAACTTTTAGAGTAACTTCTCAACTTGGACGAACTATCACTTTCTCTGCTCAAATAAATACCTATTTAATCTTCTCAGCCATTTTTATAAAATGAGTTTAACAGAAAGCACAAACAGCCAACTATATTTAAGTTGCAATATGAAATAAAGTACATTTTCTATAGACAATTAATGATTTTCAATATCCTAACAATTATGAGCTCCAATAGAAGACTACTTACTTTTGAACAAAACAGGAGCCCCCTTTCCAGGCACTTCCTAATGCTTGCCATGCTCCTGAAGCAATGTTCTCCACCGAATGATCGAGAACCTTCAAACCCTAAGAACATTGACAAAAGACAAAAAAGTATAATGCAAAAAAGTAAATAAAGAAATTAGAGAAGGCAACTAATTTTGAAAACCAAATGATAAGAGCATTCTGTTGCAATGCTAAACAGAAAACAATAACACATGATACAGAGAGAGAAAAAGTGAGCAGGAGAGAGACAGAACTGCAGAATTCACACTAATGCAAATAGAATGATGAAGCCCATATGAACAGAGATGAAAAAATGAGGCTGCAGAGGTCAAAAAGTCATCTGAAAGATTAAGTTAAAAAATTAGGTTAAACATATACAAATATCAACTAAGAAAAAATTTCAATTGCTTCATTTAGATCTCTATGATTCTGCAGTATGTACTCTTCAAATTTAGTACAAAAGTAAAACAATCATAAGTACAAAAGTAAAACAATCATAAGGTGCCTAATGGCACTGCCATAAGAAATTACATTTCATAACAGCAAATGCAAATGCAAGACTTGCCTGGCCTAGAAATGAATCCTCACTTGCGTTCTCCAATTTATCTAAAGCAGATTTCCGTAGCTTGGTATTTTCATCTTCAGTTTCCTTATCACTTGCAGATTCTCCTTGCTCTTCCTCCCCCTTGGATGATTCAGAATCCTCATCAGCAATTTGCAAATCCGAAATACTCTTTGCTGCCTTCTCTGCAGCAACCACAGCCTGCATACAGATAGAACAACTAAACAGAAGTTCAAAGAAAGTAGACTGCAATGACTCACAGATTAATTGCATTCAAACAACAAGACGAAACTAAACAGCAGTATGCAACATACAAAATACCAAAATCCCACCATTTCTTCTTGATTGCTTTCAAAATTTATAAAGAAACACACAAATGATGCAGTAATAATAAAAGCTTTCATACCTATCAGGGTCCCAACAAATTAAGAATCAAGATGACGCCAAAACTGGGAAACACTGACCATAATAAAAATAACCATCTAAGCAAGTCCCAGAACATATGGCAGTCTAAATTAGTGGTGGAGGATACAGCTGACTATTAACTCCAAGAGCAAAGTTTATCCATCCATACATCAAACAGAATCAATCCAAATCCCGTTGCCACAATTTGGCTTCTTAAATTACAAGCAACATTCCTATTCCCTTCTATTACTAAAAGTATAAATTTTAAAAACAAAAACCGACCGATTACGGAAGGAGGCAAAAGCTTTAACTGCTCTAAAACCACATTCATTAAAGAAATAAGTGAGCACAAGGTCAGCAAAACACATCTTCACCAAAGACAAACAATCGTAAAACTGAAAAACCAGGATATTGAAAAGGTTCATAACAACAGGAAGAATGAAAGCACCACGTCGATCCTACCTAAAAACTAGATCTCACACTAAAACAGGTCCATTCAAAAACAGCCTCAAATGCAAACCTAAGTTAGGAATCCAAATCCTAACTTCGAATCCCAGAAACCAAAAAATTAAAATAAAAAGTAAAATAAAGAGAATAAAGCAATGCCAGTACTTAAGAGACAGTGACAAAGGAAAAGCAACGTACATTGCGGGAGATCTCCTCGGCAGCCTTTTGAAGATCTGAGAGAACAGAGAAAGGAGAGAAGCCCCACCCTCCCCATCCTCCACCGCTGCTATTTGGTTGCGGCGGCGGTGACGGTGATTCCTGTGATATGGGTTCTATGTTGTGGTCAGTCTGTTGGGGTTGTTTGTCGTTGTTAGTGGGTGAATTATTGTCTTCTTCCATTGTATAATTAGTAAGAATGTGAATAGAGAAGTTTTGCGCTTTTCGTGGAATTGAAGTGTGAGTTATGTTGCTTCTTCCTGTTGGTAAGTAAATTGACGGAGACTTTCCATACAAAAGGAAGACCAGAAATTGGGCTTTAGATGGACCGTCATTGATTGATTGATCCTTCAGATTGAACGCGCAATAGAAGAAATTGGAATCAAAACGGTACGCTCTGATGTGTAAGGAAAAAATTAAAACGACAGCGTTCTCCCCTTTGCCCTTTTTACTAGGGACATCAAGAGGTAATATAGCCCGTGAAGAAGACCGACCCAGTCCAATTAAATATAAAGGCAACCAAATATGTTGATCAATTTGATTAGACTGAAAATTCAAACCTGAAATTTGAAAAATAATAATAATAATAATAATTAATCATCTAATATTTATTTTGGTGCAGCAATCAAAACTGACGAATCCATTATTTTAACTAATTTTCATCAGTTAATTATTAACGTGGTATAAATATGACACGTCAACAGAAGATTAAATTGTCCCAATTTGTAAATTTAAAAAAGTAAATTGTTTTTTTAAATAGTTTAGGGTTTTTTTGCACATTTTATCTTGTCACGTGTCACTCTATTTTGTCTATGAAGCCTGATATATCATAAATTAACTTGTCACGTGTCAATTTCGATACTACTTTAACAGTTAACTGGCAAAAAATAGTAAAAATAACGGATACATCAGTTTTATTGTGATATTGTTTCAATTTGCAAACTTTAGAGTAACATTGCACCTTTGGTCATCGGATTAATTAGCATTAAATTAATGCCACATAGCAAAAGCATTTCTAATATCTAATATATCATATCATCAAATCAAATTGGTTGAGGATATTTTTGCAAGTTGCTATTTATTTTAGTAATACCTGTGTATGTGCGTGTGAATGCTTCAAGAAGAATGTTTACAGCATAGAAGCAAGCTTTGTGCCTATTCTCGTGGATGATTTCTTCAAGGCTTTTGGTGGAAAAACCAATGGTTGGAACAAAATAAGAAGTAAAAATAAAATAAAAATAATGGTCAATGCTAACCAGAATATAGCTAAGAGCAGAATGAAATTCACTATTATTCTAAACCAGACATGAACAAGCTAGCTTCTCTCTCCCGCCCCATATTTCACCTTCTTTCAATGGTCTACGCAGCAATTCAACTGATCATCAGCAAATTAGTAAGATCAGCAACCAAATCTAGTGAAGGAAAAGTAACAAATATAACTCCAGTTTCATTGCTGGAAGTAAAGGTAACACTTCCCACAAAGGTCATATTTGAAGCTGAAGCCATAGCCAGAAAGTATGATCCGTCAGAACTAGCTCAATTTCCAAAGATTATGCTTGGTGAAGGTACCTTAGGGACTTTGTTTAAGGTCATTCTTAACTGTGGCTCCTCAGTTACTGTTCGCATAATTAGAGAAGGACTAGTCAACCCAAATAAGATAGAGTTATGGGTGAAATTTTTTGGAGGAATCCGCGATTCTTCTCTCTTGCCTTTGCAGTTGAGTTTCTGGTATGGTGGTGAAGCTTTTCTTGTCTATGATTATTTGTGCTTAGGAAGCCTAGAGGAGCTTCTACATGGTGAGTCCCAACTTCTTTGAAATTTTAATTTTTTTCCTATTTATGGTTTTCATTTGCATAACAGAAAGAAATAGATTCAACTTATATCTTAATGACAATTCTTTACTTGATTTACATTGGCAACATTAGAAACCTAACCTTTCATCAGCTGGTATGAATTAGGAAACGAAGGGATTCAATTTACTCCATTAAGCTGGCAAACCAGAAAACAAATAGCATTATGTGCCTCAAAGGCAGTAGCTTTCCTTCACAGCCATGTTACCAAGCAAGGCAATACTCTTGTGTGCGGAGTAGTTAAAGCTAGCAATATCTTGATTAGGACAGACTACAGTGCATGCCTATGCGGCTATGAGACACCTTACCTAGTACCACCAGAGACCATTATAAGAAGAAATCCTGGCAGAATTGCACCTGAACTAACATCTAATCAGCATTATCCTAAGATGTTTACTCCAAAGTCTGATGTTTATAGCTTTGGAATTCTGCTACTGGAACTTATTACAGGAAAGAGATCTATTGTAACCAACTTGGGAGAATATGCAATTGAAAAGAGAAAGAGAGGAGGACTGAGAGGGGTATGTGACCCCAAAATGGGGGATTTGGAAGAAAGTATGGGAGAAATGATTGTATTAGCGCAGAATTGCATTTCACACAATCCCAAAAACAGGCCTTCTATCAAAAGCGTGGTGAAAGTTATTCAACAAATGGAAGATTAGGATTTCCCATTCCCTTTCCTCCCTAATGCAAGCCAGTCAACCAAGTTTTCTGCATCAGGCGTTTGTAGAAATTGATCGGCCGTCACTGAAAAATAAATCTCTTTGCACACATTTAGGCAATATACATATGCTATGTTGTACATATATATTCTCTCCAGTTCTTGTCTGACTTGTATTAACAACAGAGCATAACTAAGCTTAAATAATGCAAGAAAAGATAGCCTAGCCTGTACTAAGAGTTGGATCATTGATAATGTTACACAAGGTTAGATGTAAGTCAAACAGAGAGAGGAAGAAGAGAAAAGAAACAATAGTGTACATTGTCAACTTCCATTCCATAAATTATGGCAAATGCAAAAAGTTACATTTCCTGGGAGTGAAGTTCAAATGACAGGGTTGTTGACTTTATGTATATAGCTTTCTGGAACTACAAAACCATCACACAGACCAAAAAAAACCATTGCACAGACCCAAAAAGAACAACTATCTATTCCCATTAATTTGCAGAGTCAGATAAAAATAATAATAAAAAAAAAAAATCCCTAACATATTGACATGAGGTATACACAAGAACCAACTTGACACAAACTCTCTCCACAATTCAGAGCTTATTTATCAATCGGTTTCGTGGTCAGGAGCAGGAGAGTACCAGGCAGGGAATCGTCCTTTAGTTCGAAGTAACCTAGTATATGGTGAATCTGGCATTCTAGCTCTCTCTTCCTCTTCAAGCTCTGCCTGTGATTTGGGCAGTCCATCTGGTATTGGACATCGTCTCTCTCTTTCTTTCTCCACAGTCATTGGTGCCATGGAACCAAAACCATTCTTCCTCTCTCTGTGCATTGCCGCAATTCCATGTAAGCATCCAATCAAGGACTTCACTCCTCCAGCTTGAAGAATTAGCCTTTCTACATCCACTTTAGGAGACTCTCTCTGCAGCAAGTGGAAATTAGTTAAAATGAATATTTCTCCATTGTATGCCAAGTGCTAACTAACTTATCAATTTCCTTTTCATGGAAAATTAAAATAACACCAAATTATATTGACTATGAGCACCTAAGCAAAAATTAACTCGAGTTTCAGGCCTGATAGAACGAAATTACTCGTGAACATAAATCCTCGAATGTTCTATAGATCCCAAAAGTCCTCAATAAGTCGAGTCGAGTTGCTCAATAGAATAAGATTGAAAAGTTCATAGGCTAAAAATATGCTTGGCTTATTTATTAAGAAACTGAAGATTCAGATAAATAAACTCGGCAAGAGAATTTTTTTTTTTTGGCCACAAAAAGAATATTCTGCAGAAGAAGTCTATTAGAAGGAATTTAAAACTAATTTTATATTAACAGAAAATCCACTGAGGGATTCAATATTTTAATAAGAAGTTTCAACCATTACTGACTACAATCCCATTTATTGTTAAAAATATCAGTTTTCCTCTAAGTCACATGGACTATATTCTGGACATTTAATTACAGATAAACTAGACTTACTTCCAAATCTTTCAGCTCGAAGTACGCCCTCCAGCAGCTATAAGAATCGTCTCCTTCAAGTGTTGAACAATAATCTGCAAAAGAAATACATCAAAATTATAGATCTCACATATAATGCAAAATCACGGAGATCTAAACAAAAGAACTCCCGAATCAAACTTAAAACACCAAAATAAATAAATAAAAACGAATACAAAAGTTACACCCACAGGAAAAGAAAAAAGGAAAGTATCAAGAAAAACATACCTGCAAGTTCATTCTTCGATTTTTCAATCAACGGCGGATCCTTGACTGCTCTTTCGAGCTTGGTCCGGTTAAACGGTTCAAGTTTAGGAATAAAAGCACTGCTCCTCGTAGAAGAAGTAGAGGAGGAGGAGGAGGAGGAGGAGGAAGGAGAAGATAAGATCGAAACAACTCTAGAAGAAGCCCTTGAGCGATGAAAATCTTTGGCTTCTACAAGCAAAGGAGAAGAACAAGAACGAAGAGGGATTGACTTTATCATTGTAACCAAACAAGTACACTGAATTTGGATCAGAAATAAGAATTATGAATGATGAAGATGAGGATATATAGTGTATATATAAAAGTACAATGAAGGTCCCAGCCGAAGTGGATAAGGACTAAGATTTTTTCTGTATTTTTGTTTTGTTTCGATAGATATTTTTTTCTCAATATTTATATTAAATTTATACAATAATTTGCGTCGAGAGAGAGACAGGTGGAGCATGAGTGATGGGTGGATTGGTTGACTGCTTAAATAGCTGGATCTCAGACCGTTAATTGGGTGAATTGTGGATCCGGAATTCGCTATTGGATTGTAGAAAACTGGGCATGAGACCCTGGTTTTTGCGTACCGGAATGGCCAAGACGCGGCGTAGTGAGCGCGATACAGTGGGCGGCAGAAGATTATTCTTTGTTCTATTCTATGCTTCTATTGCTCAAAAAGCAGCCCCATTGAACTTAAAATGAGAATCTTAACAAGTCACCAAATAGATTATGCTAATTAAATAATTCAGATTTTTCAAGCTCCCTAGTCATCTTAAAAAACATAATTCCGGCTAAATTTAAATAAAATTATTTTGACAATCGAGTAAATTAAGTGAAGGAAAATATCTCCAAATAGGGGTGTTCAAAATCCGACCCAACCCGAATAACTCGAACAACCCGATCCGAACAAGAAATTCGGATAGGATTATTAGGGTTGTTGGGATCGGGTAGGGTTGGAGATTTGGGGGTTGTTCGGGTTCGGGTCGGGTTAAACCCTCATTAACCCGAATAATCCGAAAAAACAAAAAACTCATTCAAAACGCACCGTTTTATGGAAATGGGCCAGGTTCGGGTCGGGTTGACCCGATCCGAATCTAATTTTTATAATTTAAAATAAAAGAAAAATAATTTTAAAAATAAATTCGGGTTATTCGGGTGGGACCCAAACTTTTGCGGGTTATTCGGGTAGGAGCCCGAATTATTTATAGGGTATGGTAGGGTTGGGATATATGGTGTTGTTCGGGTTTCGGGTTCGGGTCGGGTTCACCTGAACCCGCCCTATGAACACCCCTATCTCCAAAGAAAGAAGAGAGCTTAGAAGTTAGAAGAACTAAAGGCTTTATTTAGCTTGTCCTAGCCACCATTAAATATTAATGAATTGTGCTAACGGGGATATTTTTTTTAATAAAAATTGATAATCGCAGAAATTACATTTTTAAAAGTCCAATCATTTCGGTCCAACGGTATTTGATATGGTTCAAATCTGTTAATAAGTAGTGTGAGCTAGAAGATAACATAGAAAAATGTGATGTCCGACCGGATCGATGGGACGTCCTGTCCTTTCAGTTCACTGGCACGAGCCAACGCCTATACTCTCACCTACTCTTAGTCATATCGCCGCTTACCTACTCTGACTGACGGCTATCATCTCTCCAAGACACTCAAGTACCCCTTTTCCAAAAAATTTCCCATAAATAGTCAAGAATACGATGGCACCAAGTATTGAACTCTTAAAAAACTCTCTCTTTTTTCAGCACTTATTTTCAAGTTACTAACTTAAGTTTCGAAGTGTTTACGTTCGGGTCCAACCGGACATCCTCCCTTTTTGCAGGTTCAGTTATTCGATCGATCACATCATCACAACCTCTTTTTCTTAACATGATAAAGGCATTTTGAGTTTTATCAATAATGAATCGTAAAAAAATAATTAGATTTTTAGGATATTTTTAAAACTATTTGAAAAATAAGATGTTTGTGCAACAAGTGCATGTGGAATTGGTAATAAAGGACCCACAATGTAATGTCAAATAAATTTAGAGATTCGTAATGTAATGGTTTCGGTTATCATTTGTGATGAAAAAAATTAATAGTTACAAAAAAAATTCAATTTATAATTTTTTATATTATTTTCAAATTAAAAAATTGAACAAATTGATCTCCAAACTTTTAAAATTTTTCAAATCCAACATTCCATTACATTTTCCATCGAAAATTTAATTTTACCAACAAAGTCTATAATCGTTGTTAAATACAAGATATTTGAGACTGTCACTAAAATTATGTCAAAAATAAAAAATTATTTTGTTTAAATTAAAAAAAATGAACAAAAAATCAAAATTTCTATCAAACCTATATTCTTAAAATATTTTCAATCTTATCATTTCACACATTTTTATTTGATTTAAAATATTAGTTTTATATGAACTATATTATCTAAATGTAAGAGTCTCATTAAAAGAGTTATTTTTAATATCTTTTATTTGTTATTTGAAAATTTTTTATGTATTTATTTTATATATATATATATTGAGCAATAAATTATAAAATTCATTGCAATACATCACTAAAAAGTCATCGCTAAATAGTACTTCAATAGATTTTAAACAGAAAACTTAATGGATGGTTAGATTATTCCATGAATGAATGATTATATTGTTATTAGTATTATTTCAGGTACGTTTAAAAAGTTTTGGATTTGAGGCATGGGTGATTGCATGATTAGCTTAAATTAATTTGATCACGGTTATCTGTCATTTATAAATTGTCAAATTTCTTTATTTTTATGACAAATCCCGTGCATACCTCATCCATTAGTACAATGTTGAATCTTTTCTACATTGCTAAGCCAATGAACCAGAGGTGATCATAAATCAGTTAATCAGTTCATGAACTAACAAATTAATCAGTCCACATAAATTAATTTTTTTAAAATATTAACCATTAATCAGTCCGTTACAATCAATTAATCCGTCCATCGATTTCGATTTTTTAAACCGATTAATCAATATTTTTCGATTAACTACTATAATTATAAGATACAATTAAAAAAAATTAAAATTTTCAAAATACTTAAAAATAAAAAATAAATACCATACATAATTAAACATATTGTTCAAACTAAAAGTATAAACTTAAAATGTTCAAAATACTTGAATATTAAAATTACAAATTAAACACATAATGGTCAAATTAATTCAACAAGTAAATGTCAAATAAAAATACAATTCACATAAATTTTTGTATAGTCAACTCCTTAATTATCAACTTGAATCACGTTAAGGTCAAATATATCACAAGTTGACTCTGCAATTAAACAAATAAAAATAAAAGTTACAAATTAAAGATTTTTGAAACCAACAATAGATTCTAAACAGAACAAAGATATGAAGGGTTAATCAAAGATTATGAGCTTCTAACAAGCATTCATAAACAAATGGCACATAGTATCAAAATCATGCTAACTAGATAGAAAAATAATTAATCAAAAAGTAATGGCATGCATCCGTTGATTGCCCTTCTCTTCATATTACAGGTAAATTGAACAATTTGTAATCTTTGTTTGCTTCGTATACTTCGGCTGCAGGACATAACGTTGCCTATTATCCGAAACCAAATCATCAATATTGCATTTCATTTTCTGAGGTACTTGGCGCCGCATTTATATCACTGATGCACATAGTTTAGTGAGATATGAATTACATTTGACTTTTTAAGATCTCAGTGTTAGGTCCATCCATCTAGAGCATGGAGGGGGGCACAGATTCTGTGAGATTCTTCAATTTGTCGATGCATTAACAGCAATAAATGGCTATGCCTTTCTCAAAAGTTGAGAAGCTCAAGTATCTACTGATAAACTAATCAAGATATGAAAGTTTTAACCTACAGATAGAAAGAATAATAAATTTAGTCATTGTTAAAAGTTCTAATAATAGCCGTTAAAATTTAATCTTCAATCATTCCATTCTGCTGCATAGTTCAGTTTAATACTAGTCCTGCATTCTTATTTTCTTGCATTAAAGACAAATCATCTTACTATTTATAACTGTGTTGACATTTGGATTTCTAATTTGTAGTTTTTTTAAAAAATAATAATAAAAAAGTACGAAATTTTCATTAACCTTTGGTTGTTTTGTCATCAATGTCAAAAGTACCCAATATTCTGCGAATTATGAGCCACCAAAATAATAAAAACAGAGTGAAGAAACAAAATATCCTTTAGAACTCTATAATAGAGTTTTAAGGACATAAAATTAGTAATAAGATGAAATATAGATGACAAATGGACGAATTGGATTGGTTTGAATTGGGTCATATTTGAGCGAATCATAAATAAGTCAACTAATATGAATCATAAATGAATTATTGTTCAAATTGGTTGAATGAATTTGAACCGATCTATGGATTCTTATTTTCATTTTCTCTTGAATTTATATCACCGCAATTCATTGTCATTCTCCTTGGATCTAATTGCCATAAGGTCGGTTTTCTCTCTTTCTTTTTTTTATAGTTGTTGGGATTTGTTTGCGTGCTGGGAAAATGGATTGAATGTTTGATTCTTTCGTCTCTTTTCCTGCATGTTCCTTAGCAGGCTATCAATCAGTTGTTTTCATTATTACCTAAGCCTGAAATTGCTGAATTTAGGTTTTGAATTTTGATTGTTGTGGCATGATTTGAAGGGATTCAATTGTGTTTTCGATAGCATTAGATTATTTATTCTGTTCTTCGCATCAATTAATTGGCCCAGAAACTAGTGTTTGAAGCTTTTGAAGGTCTCACATTTGGGCCCCTGATTTGAATTGAGGAAAGCGTTTTTTGTGTTCCTTCACTTTTGCAGTAGGTAATGAAATCTATAATGTGTGTTTGATGAATTTTAGATTGTTTAAGTGATAGAGCTCTAAATTTGCACGTTAGATCTGTTTGATTGGGGTATGTAGTTAGATATGCAATGATTACGTGAATGTTTAGTTTTACTGTCAATTGTAATTGCTTTTATTAATGCATAACTGGTTGCCTTTGAGCATTGATGTGCCAATTAAAAGTTGTAATTGCAGAGGGTTTACCTGAGATCAGTAATACAATTATAATCTAGTAATGGTGCAAATGCATATCTTATGGTTGGGATTTGGATTAGTATAAATCAAATGTCAAAAGCATAGAATTGTACTATCTAATTAATAAAGATTTGAGATTTAATTGTAAAGAATAATGAAGTATTATATTAAGAACGCCTATGTAAATCGGCATTTCTTTTTCTACAAGTACATTAATAAGAAATCCATTGGGTACGAATTTAATGGATTGAAAAATAAAATGAGTCAATTTTAGGTTGACTAAATGGATATTAGATTGAATTGAAAAATAAAATTGATCAATTTTGAATTGATCTAGTAGATATTTATTTAAATTGAATTTGATGAAATTTTGAATTTTAATCAATTTTGTTAGATCTACGATGAAAATATAATTTGAAAAATAAGTTATCTATTTTCACTAGATCATCACAAAGCCAAAATTTACCTCTAGTGCTGGACTAGAAGCAGATTTTTGGATTAGCAATATGCCTGGCTAGCTTAGGTGTATGATTAGCTATGTGGAGTTGTTTAAGGCTTGTGAACTTTGTTATCTGCAATTTAAGAAACAAGAAATAATTTATGTGATTAATTTTTGGGAATGACACTCATATGCGACAGGCAAGAATGATTTTCTAAAGGCATGAGGAGTTGATTTGTTAGAACGACTTTAAATCAACAGTAGCTCAACAAAAAGGATCCAAAAACAAACAAAAAAGTCAAGATAATACTTATTAGTAGGGGTGAGAGGCAAAATGACAGTGAGGAAGAACGATAGTGTAACATTCTATACCCGGCTAGTTTAAAGACCTGGATATCGAATATTACACATAAATTTGGATCTCTTTAAAAGGGTTAACTCTAAGGTTTGACTAAATTTAAAAAGTTTATTAATTTAACGTATTATTTATTTTATAAAAATTTCGATGAAAACTCCCCTTATTATTGGTAACTTCGTGTGAAAAAGAATATAAAAACATTTCTAAAATCATATAATTACTTTCAGAATCTCAATTGATCAATCATAATTTACATAATTGGCTTCAACATAAAAACTTAATTCACTATAATTATAAACATTTACTCATATACACCATTATATAAATAAGAATTGTGTTATCAGAGTTCAGTGTACCTATTAAAACGTTCATAATTATATGAATATAAATTGGTTCGAACTTGAGATATCGATTCTCAAACTTTCTACGTATTTCGCTTGGAGAATCAGAACCACGTAATTCTTCAGTTCCGAAGTTCAACATAATACTTTAAATAAGTGATCAATCCCAATCATAATTAGTTGTAATTAAACATAATTCAAATTAATCACAGTACAAATTCCTTAAATCATTTATTAATATTTGGTAAATTACTTACGTCAACTTTTGTTTCCTTATTTAATTCCAATATTTGCTCCTAGTATATCAAATGGGATTTGCATCGAGCTGAAAAATAAAATTTAAAAACGAGACCGAGTTCTCGAAACCATACTGTCCACCATTTAATACATATCTATTTATATAGACTTGTGAACCGAGCTCTCGGAGCTATCCAACCCACGATTCAATTTAATTATATATACCGGAAGAGCTCTCAGAGTAATCTAATCTGGCAATTACCCTTTAATATATATTTATATACACTTGTACACCGAGCTCTCAGAGCCATCTAATTTACTACTCGGTTTAATTATATTTACTGGAAGAGCTTTCGGAGCCATCCAATTCGGCAATTACGTTTAAGACTTAATATATCCCTAATTGGTATGCCAATCTTACCCTAAATCTCAAATTCCTATATAGTTTTATTAAAGGCAAATATAATGTCCTTATTCTACCAAATTAATTTCCACAAACACTGTATATCAACACATTATCATATTTTAATCACAAGCTCAAAGTGTAATTCGAAATGATAAAATGTTAACAAGCCAAGGAGAAAACATATTCTTATAACTGAGGCAATTCAAATCCAATAAATTTCCCAACTAAATTAAATAAATAGTACAACTAATCTATTAAATAAAATTTGATTTATTTCTCGATTTATGCCTGATACTTTTTAATTTTATATATATATATATATATATATATATATATATATATATATATATATATATATATATATATATATATATATATATATAATTTCATCTCTTTCACAAATAAACAGCATCATCAAGGACACATCGATCAATTCACCCATACAATATCCCATGTATTTATCGGACGGCCAATCTATGACAACCAACAAAAGCACCAGCAGGCATCATCGAAATAAGATAAAATGTACTTTTCATAAACTGACTATGCATAAATTGTCAAATAATTAATAACATGCAGTATCAGCAGGTGATTTTGCTATAATACTTACAGGAAGCAACGTAAATTCTAAAAAAAAATATGATTACAAAAATACCAATATTAATTATATAACACAAAATTGTTCGTTCTTCAATTGGTAAAATTACCAGGCCATATAATTTTAAGATTTGATTGAATTTCAGCATGTGATTTCTTCCCTTAAAGATATATATATTTCAGTACAATTACAAGTAGACCAAAAATTAAAATAGTTTGTTCCATTACAAAACTAAATTAAGATCCTCTAAAACCTTGTTTTAGTTTATATTCACATCAACTGGAATATTATTCAAGAATAATCACATGACAGCATGCTTGTAGTGAAATTCGCTTTATCAAATATGAGCTCGGTACAGAAAAGAAAAAATAGCAACAGTAACAATTCCTATCAACATCTTTTTCACATACCGGATTCAAACCACCGACAAAACTTGGACATCCAAAATTAAATTCTTAATTTGTAAAACTCACTCAACAGATATATTAAACAAAACAAGTCACACAGAAACAGCCATTTGACTCCCTTTAATTCTTAACAGTAGTAATTTAAAGACAAGCTCAACAAACAATATGCCATACAAAATAAATTTTTATATAGACAAGCATTCAATTTCTAAAAATAATAAAACAATCTCTAACAATTATTTCAACATTTTATTAAATTTTTAATTTAGAGAGATAAGCTTGATAGCCACATACTGATCGAAGTTAAATTTTTGAAATTTTTTTTTATTCTGTCCGCTCCTATACTTGCTGGACCGGTCGTCGGAGTTTGATCGGAGCTTCGCCGGAGGCGTAATTTCACTACCACCATGAAAACTCGGAGCCTTGGGATCCCACGGTGGTTGGCCATGCACTCAACCGTCGACTGATTTGGTCGGGATCTCACTACACAGGCGGCGGCTTCTCTTTCCCTCAATCCATCCATTTTCGGCATATAAGCAGGGGCAGAGGGCATCGACGGGTTTATCTCACCAAGGGGAGGTCGTCGATGCTACTCTTGTCGCCAATCGTCATCGCTAGTTGCCGGTAGAAGGAAAGAAATCTTCAATTTGAAGAGAGAAATTGAGGGAGAAAACTTACAAGCAAGCCACCGGATGCGGCGTTGGGGTGAAGGACGCAGCGTGGCGCGAGCGATTTGTCGCCGTCTAGGGTGGCTGGCGTGGATGCTAACTGATGGCTCTTCCTTCTTCGGTCCCCACTTTTCCTCTCTCGTTCCCTGTTCTCCCTTTTATTTTCTTTTTTCCATCAAATGTGTGGCTCTAGAAATGTCGTTTTCCCATTATTATTATTATTATTATTATTATTATTATTATTATTATTATTATTATTATTATTATTATTATTATATACACATTTACTTATATTAATTTCTTATTATTGGGTTCTAAAATACACTTTATTTTAAAATTATTAACATGATATCGCATTTTAAAATGATCCGAGTTTTGAGGCATTATAGATAGAATGGAGTTTGAGGTAGGTAGGATTTTTAATTGTGTGTGTGTGTGTATATATATATATATATTGAAAGTTTTAATTAAACTGGTCGGTTAATCAAAACCGACGATTTTTTCAAACCATGGACCGAAATCGAACTAAAAAACCAAAAATTCCTATTTGTACTAACCAAAACGATTTTTCAGCTCAATTAATTTTAAAAATCGATTTAATTTCAAACCGATTTTTCGATTAACTTTTTATTTATTTATTTTTGTGCCCTATAATGAACTATGGTATCACCTAGGATGACCTGTTGACCATGGTTACGCTTCAAACAGACACCAAACTATGATTAACAATTTTAGGTTTCAAACTATAACTGAAACTACAAAAATAATATTTTATTATGGCTTTACATCTTAATCAAAATGAAACTGAATCAAAACTGATAAAGCAAGATTTGTTTTTATTTCTAAAGAGGAGAGTTGACAGCTGATGATCCGATCGGATGACAAAGTCTGTAAGAAGGAGTACCCGGTTGGACCCGAACATTAGCATTCCAAAACTTAAGTTAGTAGCTTTTAGAAAAAGAGTATTTAGAGAGAGAAAGTCTCAAATAGTCAATACCTTGAGCATTTATATTTTTTTTGCTATTTATAGGAGATAAAAGAAGGGTATTTGAGTACCTTGGAGAGTAATAATCGACAGTTGGAACAGGTGAGCGGCAATGTGATAGGAAGCAGGTGAAATATATGGACGTTGGCTTATATCGATAGATTGACAGGACGTGCTGTTCCACCAATCCGATCGGATATTTTCTTCCTGTCTTGTCTTTCTAGTTCATACTCTTGCCTTTTTGTTAATAGGCTTGGGCCATACCAAGTGTTATTGGACCGACTTGATTAGGCTTTTGAAGATATTTTTTTCATAATTATCAAAAATCAAACCATCAGTTTTGGTTCCTTTTGTTGTTTTAAAAAAAATTATTTTAAAGTCAATTATTATTTTAATTTTTCTAACCTCTCCATTATTTTAAAACATGTATTTATTTATGTTATAAAAATAAAAAAAAAAATTATTGCTTTAAAAGCATATATCCGTTTTGAATATTGTTGAGTAAATATTAAAAATGTTAATATTTTGTATATAATTGCTTTATAAAATAAAATAAAATAAAATAAGGTTTATTTTTATGTTAAATGTTTTTAACTGCGTTATTAATTTTTTATATTTATTATAATTAAACTAATATTAAAATAAAATAAAATTTTCAATTTTAACCCGAATCCATTCAAAATCCGCATTAAGTTTATGTTCCAATTTTATTATTTATAAAACCAAAACTGTTGGTTCCAAAATAATAAAAAAATATTTATTTTTATTTTGTTTATTTCAAATACATAATTCAAAATAGTGATGGCAAATTTTGATTTAATCCACGATTTCAATCTATATGTTCAAAATTCAACATGATCTATTTATGAGCTAACATGTTTAATTCGTAAAGTTACTCAATTTAGTTGGACCTATAATATGACCAGTAAAATCCAACCCATATTATATAAACAAAAGTATCGCAATCTCTAGATTCTAAACAGCTAATATAAAATGGGCATTGTCACCTACGAAATTATATTTGGCATTGGCCCCAATCCATGTGTTGGTATCCATACCATAAGCAATTCAATATCCTATTATATTTATGTGCATCAGCAGCTAATAATGGACATCTTCATCAGCTTTAATAATGGATGTCTTCGTCAGCTTTCTCCATGTATTTAGTTTTCGCTTTCCGATTAGCTTTATCCGTATAAATAATTTTTTTAAAAATTACTATATATTTTTCATATGATAATACTCCTTTCACTGAATTATCAATTATTGATAATTTAGATAATGATTAATTTTTATATCAAATTATACTCTATACATCACATTTTAAGATGTAAATTTCTCCTGTTATGAGAATTATTAAAATCATTAAAATAGCTTAATTTCATTAAAAAGTATAGTGATTGGTAAAAATATCCTTTGTACTTTTAAGTACTTCATTTAATTTTAGTTAAAAATAAAAAATGATAAAAAATTGAAATATTTAATAAAATATTTAATCAATATGTGTATATATATATTTTTTTTCAAATTAAAAAACATTTAAAATACGATAAAATAAAATAAAAAAGTGATCTATTAAAGTAGGACATAAGGAATATTAAATAGGTTAAAATGTTTCTCTCTTAATTCAAGTTTTAATATTATGAACAAGATTTTTTTTTGAAAATCTAATTGGATTTATAACTTTTAAACCGGAAGCACGATAATAATATTTAATATTATGAACAAGATTTTTTTTTGAAAAGGAATAATTTAGTGAAATAAAGAGATTATTGAATAAAGTGAAAGTCATTAGCCGTTTTATATAGTTATTTACTAATCACGTGAATAATGTCAAACCTATCAGTTATTTGATTTATTAAGTCATCTATTATTGCTATATTGGAAAATTTTGGTTGGAATTTCTTTGTTTTTCCTTTAAGAAAGAAAGATGTTAGATAAGGCTAGTAGCTCTTTTTTTTTTTTTTGTGATTGTCCATCTGGTTCATCGGAGCTTTGCCCCAACTACATCTAGATCTGACCCGCGTCACGCACCTAGCTTTGGTGGAGGAGTCTCCCAACGGAGATTTTTTGCTTACACTAGATCTCGAATCCGAAAGCTTGCTTAAGCGAAATCAAGCCGCTTACCACTTGGATCAACTCCGTTGGTAGGCTAGTAGCTCGTTTAAACTTTGACTAAATTGTTGCTTAATGAGTTATGGATAAATTTTTTTAATGCAAAGTATAAAATAAATGCTAAATTTATTTGGATAATGCATTTACAAATTGTTAAATTTTTAATATTAAATTTGTTAACCATAATTTCGCAAAATTAAATTTTAAATTTTTTTCATATTAAATTTTCAATTTAAAATTAAAATATTAATTAATTTAAAATTAACAAGAAATGCGCATAAAACATCAAAATTTTGATATCATGGCATTAACAACTTCAAATTTTGTACACATATTATGAAGAAAATAAGGAAATTTTTTAAAAATAAAGGCAGTTAATATAAATAAGATATTTGATACTTCTCAAAATAAGATATTTAGCTGATTTTTTTTTTAATTAAAGACACATAATAAAAATATATATGTAAATACCAGGAATAACTGGAATCCATAGAAATTTCTAAAACCGTATCATTTAAATATTACAATTTATAATAAAATGTCTGCAAAAGTTCATTTAAAAAAATGTTTATCAAATTCGAAGGTAACGTTGAAAGCATAGTAAATCAACATTGTACATTGTCAGCCTAAACTTAAATAGGACAAAAACCATAATGAACAAAAAAAACTAGAAGAAAATTCAGAATAAGAATAAAAACGGTATTTGCTGACGTGTCAAAAATGTGAAAAAGAAGAACAAACGCTGGATTGCAGGAAATCACAGCCCGAACACGTGCTTTTAAAAGGACAAACGACATTATCCCTTTTATTTACCACGTATTCCCCTCTCTCTTCCCATCTGTATTGAACATGAAAAACGGCAAACAAATTAATAATAACAATAATAAATAAATAAATAAATATATATATATATATATAAATGTACATGTGGGTAAAGAACGGCCAACAAATTCCAGGCTCCTTCTATTTTTTCTGTTGGAAAAGTAATCGATATTGACTACATTTTCGTTATTGCAAGAAGGAAGAATCGTTGTTCAACTACTACTTTTTTCTCATTTGCTTCCGATAAAGCAGAGTTTCGACGGAGTAATTTAGGGTTTATGCAGAAGGAAAGATGAAGGCGATGGAGACAATTCGGGATCTAATTGAGGAGGCTAAAGTTCGGACGGTTTATTGGGCTCTATGTATCTTTGCCGTTACTTACTTCTTGTCTCGTAAGTTTTTTTGGAGTTTCGTTTTATTTTTTTCTTTATTTCTGCGTTCTTGAATTACATAATTCTGCTACGCAGATGAGTAGAGTTTGTTCTGAATCTGTTTTGGGTCGAATTAGAGGGATCATTTGGGTATAAATTAGCAATTAATTTGCAATTTTTTTTTGTTATTTCAACTTATTTTAGTTGGAAATGTATTCGGATTCTGTGTTCGTGTGATTTCTTGTATGTTTACATTGGTTGATTTTAATGAATCATATTAAATGTATTTAGTATTTTATTGATGCTTCACTAGCCTTCTTTTTTCCTTCTTGTTCCAGTGATATGGTTTGAGTGAGCTAGTTTTTGTGCATAATTCGCCGTTAACTAAGCTTTATATTCAACTAGAACGCCCGGAGCTAGAATGCCCTTTTTTGAGAGTAATTTCACTTCTCCTGATCATTGCTTTGGCTTCTATTAGGTTGAAGTAGCAATATAGAATTCGAGTTCTGTGGTCAGTGTCTTTCTTGTTTCAATCCTTTAATCAAGTTTAAAAGGATACATCAAGATCATGCTTAACTTAGTTTAAAAGGTCTGGACTCAATTGGTGATAGAGTTGTTGCTTTATCAGTTACTGGATGCATTGTGCATGCGGCAGCCTTATGTTGACTTATTTGACGTGTTTGTTATATGTGTTGCTTCCTCTCCCCCCTCTTCTGCAGATACGAGTTCATCAATGTGGATAAATTTACCAATATCAATTCTTCTGGTTTCTGCATTTCGCATGTTATCTAATGAGGTGGAACTCAATTGGAAAGTGCGATCAACCCGCCCGCAATCTTATTTATCTCATTTGGAGAAGAAACAATTGTCACTGAATGATTCACGCCTTTCTTCTGTGCCTCCCCCACCAAGGTGGAAAAGAAGAATTGATTCTTCTGCCGTGGAGGCTGCCGTCAATGATCTTATTGATAAGGTTTTGAAGGACTTTGTAGTAGATTTATGGTATTCAGAAATTACACCAGATAAAGAGGCACCTGAGTTTATGCGTGCAGTAATTATGGATGCTATTGGCGAGATATCTGGAAGGGTTAAGGAGATAAACCTTGTTGACCTGCTAACAAGGTATATTCTTTTTTAGAAACTTTTCTAGAGAATATAAACGAAATTGATTGATTCCTTAAAAAACTTGATGTCTTTAGTTTGCTTTTTGAAACATCAGAATTAAGAGATGTGCTAATGCTGCAGGGATTTAATTGATTTAGTAGGAGATCACTTGGACCTTTTTAGACGAAACCAAGCTGCAATAGGTGCTGATGTAATGAGAACACTTTCAACTGATGAGAGAGATGAAAGGTTAAAGCACCATCTATTGGCTTCTAATGAGCTTCATCCTGCATTGATATCTCCCGAGAGTGAGTACAAGGTGTGAGTGGTGTGTTCTAAACCTAAACTTCTGATGTGTGTGTGTATATATATTCTTTTGGACTTTATATTCTCTTTTTTTTTTTCCTCTAAGTTTTCTTTTTTTTGTTTGGTACAGGTGCTTCAGCGCCTTATTGGTGGAGTTTTAGCTGTAGTGCTAAGACCTCGAGAAGCTCAATGCCCCCTAGTTCGAACTATTGCCCGAGAGATCGTCACTTGTTTGATAATGCAGCCTGTTATGAATCTTGCAAACCCTGTGTAAGATTTGTTATTTCCTTCAGCTTTTGTGCCATTTCTTAACTGTTCGTTACAATGAAATTGGATTATCAGAGAGCCATTCAATTTTGTTAAACAATTCTGTATTATAAGAATATTCAGAGTTGCCCAGCTTTCTCTCCCAACCTAGAACTAGCTTTTTTTCTTCTAAAAATAATTTCAGTGAAACCTGTCAGTGCAGAAATGTTTGTGGAACCTATTGCATTTACATTTATTTCTTACTTTCTGGTTGAGTATCTGAGTTGCACTCTGCTAAGTCTTTTTTCTGGCTGTTTATTTGATGTAGGGTATATAAAGTAAAATAGGATATTCTGATTTCTTATGCGTATTTTGAATAAATTTCACTACTGATAGCATTTGGTAGATATGGAAAAAAGAAAATTATTGAGAAAGAAAGAAATGGAGGAGATAACACCATGGAGGATAATGAGTCTTCCTGCATGACTACATATAAGATCATAGAGAATGTGCTAAAAAAGTATAGTCCTTTTAATCAAATTGAATACGCTTAAACAAACCCTTTGAAAAGAAGCTTAGACACCAACTTGTACCATGATAAATTGTAGGATGTCACAGATTTTGAACCATCCATGAACTCCATGAAGAATAATTCTGAAGAACTTTGGCATTTTTATGCACTCAAGTTTTTTCTGCACCATAGAGCAGCAGAACTCCACATAGACTCTGGGCAGACATTATGCCTTTTGAAGTTGCTAATGAGGTTATTTAAATTGTCTAATCTACCCTGCAAGGCAAGAAATTGCCGTGTATATCATAGGACATATAAAATAGGAGATAAGGCCTTATTAGACTGTTAGTTATTAGGACATAGGAAATATCTGTCTCCCTTCCTCTATATTTTTCTTCTTGACTAGCTGCATTGTTTAATGTTGTTGCTGGTTGGATTAGCTAGCCAAAGAAGCTTCCAAATATATTTTCAGTTGTTTTGGACAAGTTGCAATCTTGTCCAAATGTCAGCTAATATCATATTAATTTGATCATGGCTCAAGTGCATATGATGTCATGTTGCGTGGTTGGATTAAATATACTGTTGATTATCTTCTGAGTGTATTTGAAGATGTAACTGAAGCTTTTGTTTTCTTTCTGGGCTAGATATATCAATGAGATCATTGAATATATTTTGCTGGCCATTAAAGATGGTAGCATGATTGATATGTGCGGCGATCAGTCTTCTGTGAGCGGACATAGTGTTGACTCTTCCTCAAGGAAATACCCATCTGCAAATAATCAAAGAACTGATAGGACTGCAAATAGTCAAAGAAATGATGTTGTCAATCACAATAATACCTTACGAGGTAGTGATATGACTTCAGCTGAGACTAAGGACCACAGAGAAATATCCTTGGGTTTTGATGCAAATCAGCAAGAGCCTATTGAGCCTCGCCTTGCAGATTGGGCACAGGTGCTAGAGGCAGCTACCAAGAGAAGAACTGAAGTTCTTACACCTGAAAATCTTGAAAACATGTGGACAAAAGGAAGAAATTATAAAAAGAAAGAGACTCAAAACCCTAAACTAGGAGTTCCACAGCCTATTGCTAAGAGGACTGCAACAAACAATGCAGAGCCATGTATAAATGTTGGGAAGAAGATTTTACCAGACAGTCCCTTGCTTTCTACGAATGATGTGAGTACTCAGGAATATAATGAGGAGTTGTCTTTTGAGAAAAAGCATGCTGGTAACAAATTGTCCGATAGCACAAGTAATATATCTGCCAATGAAAGTAAAAATCCACTTAAGAGATCGAGTAGCACTTCTGCTCTGAAAGCTCTGACTGGAGAAAATGAATTTATAGGAGATTGCAGAGGATCCTTTATTTCAGAGTTCTATAGTGCAGATTATGGGAGAAAAAGTGACAATCATGCTGCTAAGAAGGTTTCAGATATGGTTCTGTACACCGGGGTACCTCATGTTCCTAATCCAAAGCTGAAATGCCGGGTGGGTTTCATTATTTCTATCAAGTATTAACTATAATAACTAACAAATATCAAGTATTAATTTTGAGAAGCATCGGAATTTAAAGTTAACCTGCTATCCAAATAATGCTTTGTTATTGTCCTTTTAAATTCTTGCATCAATCTAATTAGATATTCCTTGCTCAACTATGCAATTCTACAGGTTATGGGAGCATACTTTGAGAAACTTGGATCAAAATCTTTTGCAGTTTATTCAATTGCTGTCACAGATGCTGAAGGTAGAACTTGGTTTGTGAAAAGAAGGTACTTGTCTTATCTATTTGATAACTAGCTTGAGGAAAACTCATGCTTTCTTCTTGTCTCACCCGAATTTTAACTTTTAGATCTTCACTGCATTCATTGGAAGTACCTAAGGAGAAGTTTCTTGTGCTTATGCTCATTTTATTTTATTTTCTCTGCAGATACAGAAATTTTGAGAGGTTGCATCGGCATCTTAAGGACATTCCCAATTATACTTTACACCTGCCCCCCAAAAGGATATTTTCATCAAGTACAGAGGATGCTTTTGTTCATCAACGCTGCATTCAGCTTGATAAATATCTGCAGGTATTGTTCAATCCTTGCTTGATTTTCTTCTTCAAGTTGATTTATTTTTCTGCTGCTTTAATTTAGTTACAATTTCCAGGATCTTCTCTCTATAGCAAATGTTGCTGAACAGCATGAAGTGTGGGATTTCTTAAGTGTTTCTTCAAAGGTATGAATTCTGTGGATTTGTGATATTTGTTGCTGTAGATTTTACATGAATGTTTTGCCATTTTTTCCCTGTACTTCAACTTTTCATTTGCTATTATGAATGATTATTATACTATTCTAAACTCATGTCTTTTATTTTGAAGAACTATTCTTTTGGAAAATCTTCCTCGGTGATGAGAACTCTTGCAGGTATGCGGATGTGTTATTGATTATTGTCCTTTATCTTAATTGTTTATTCAAGGCTGTTTCTTTATTTGCAATATCTAGGACCATGGAAGGGCAGACTTCATCTTCTAAAAGCATTAAACATCAAGTGTGAATGCGGAACTGAAATGGAACGGATATTAGTGCATGTTAGGTGTCAACAAAATGAATAGATTTCCACATCTTTTCCGTGTCTTATTGGATAAATTTGATGAGTGCTCATGACTATTGAGCATCTTAGCTGTTTCAAATTTGTTCACATGCTTGGTTTGTCAGATTGGTTTCTCTCCTTTTTCTCACTGCAGGCATTCATGTACATGTTCATGCTTGTTGCAAACTCGGATCACTTTTTCCCTTATATTTAAGGATTTTGGGTTGCTGTTTCTCAGAAGGGAACACTTGCTATAAAAACTTTAGTGAAATAGGAGAGCTTGTGGCCATAAAATTAATATTAGGTTAAAAAATGTAAGAAAGATCTGAATGATACAGATATTGTATTCATGGTTACTTGGTAAATTCCACTTACATTTGCAATCTTCACCTAAAATAACATGCAATAACGTGTCTAATTGGTTAATTCTCTGCATCATCACCTTGCCTCCTCTGGTATTTGTACCTGGATTGTTGATTCATTGACATGACCTGGAGCTGTCTGTTTGCGTAGAGGTGTTTTATGCATGGGCGTCCTTTTTTTTTTTTTTTTTAAATTCTTGTTTATGATTGTAACAAAATTGGATATGTTGAATAATCTCTATAAACTGTTTTAGCTTAAATTATGGAAGCAGCTTTCATTTTTGCTACTCTGAAAATCTGCTTTCCAACCATAAGAATCCTGGTTGTAATTATTGAATACTGTGGCTATTTTTTTCAATACCTATTTCATATTTGGGCAATTTCTCTTCATTGATTTTGGTCTTTGACTTGAACAGTCAATGTGGATGATGCTGTGGATGATATTGTTCGCCAATTTAAAGGGGTCTCAGATGGCTTGATGCGCAAAGTTGTTGGTTCACCGTCCCCCCCTGATGAAGCTAATTCTTCAATCTGCAGCACGAACTTGTCCTGGCATGCAGATGAGCTGAATAAACCTGTTTCAAGACAAGATACAGGAGAAAACAGCTTTTCTGATAATGAAGGAAGCCTTGAGCAAGATAGTCATGGACCGACGGAAGGTTCTACCGGACAAGCTAATGGTTGGCATTCAGATAATGAATTAAACTCAAAGGGTTTTCCACCTCGAGTGATCAAGTTTGATGAGGAGATGAGCCAATTAGATGCCATGAAGAAAGGTCTACAGGTCAAAGCTGAATGGGGGTTACCTGCAGGCAATTCTGCAACAGTGACTTCTAGAAATAGAGATGATCCTGTCGGAATGCCACCTGAGGTAATCGGTGCTTAGTATAGAATTAGGTGTTAGGGTTTTGGGTTTGGTTTTATGGTTGAGGTTTTAGAGTTAAACAGATAATTTGTTGTGGCTGGGGTTTTCTAAATGTTTAGGGTTTTAGATTTAGCATGTTCGGATCATAATATGATAAATGAAGTAAGCATGATGTCCAAGATGAAGCAATTCAGAACTTACAAGGTTTCAGTTTTATGTGAACCTTTTGCGTCATATTAAAAAAGAAAATTATACACTAGTTTGAGTGTTTAAATTGTCTCTTGCTCCTTTGAAAATTGCTGCCCCGTGATGTTAAACGTGAAAAAGCGTTCCTCATACCAGTTTACACTATAATTTCATTCGGTATATTTTCAAACATTAGTGATTAACTTTTCAACTGTAATATCATGAGATATTTAAAGTTCCCAATGTTACTGACAATAAACTAATGTAGAGTGAGTGTCATCAACTTTGTTCCCCATTTTATAATCAAATTGCTGATTTGAAAAGGCGAGGGTATTTGGACAAGGCTACAGGAGTGACATGCTATCATATCTTTGTTCTGCTAGAGGTGCTTTTTGTCAGACATGAAAAATGAATGCATCATGTGGCCAGAGATTGTGTTTTACAGGAAGTTTATTATATTCTCAACCACCATATGTTTTTGTGGAAGATTTTTAAGTAGCAATGGGGTATGAACAAACCAGCACAATAACTATGACAATAGAGTTGCTATTTGACATGAACACTTTTTGTACTCAGTTGCCTCATTGGTTTTGAAAAAATTCCTAGAACCGTAATTGGCTTATTTATGTGAAGATACCATCCATGTTGAAGATTGAATTGCATTTTGTCTGGTCTTTAGCTGTACTTTTGGTGCCATGCCATCACAGAACTCTTTTCCAATAACAACTTTTTTTTTTTATATTGCAGTGGACTCCATCTAATGTAAGTGTGCCTCTATTAAATCTAGTTGACAAGGTATTCCAACTCAAGAGAAGAGGGTGGTTGAGGTGAGATAATTTTGTTTTTCCCTTTCTCATCAGTTGGATGGTATCTTTTTAGGTTATGACTAATATGTTTTGCCGTAGGGGTATAAATGGAAAAGAAAAGATATAATTGTGACAGGGTTTTGCTGTGTCAAGAAATCTTGCTAGCTTTCCTCTCCATTTGCCATCTAATTCAAATATGTGGAATTAGTGTCATACTGGCTAGCAATCACTTGTCCTTCGATTTCAATATCTCTTTAAATAATTTAGTCAGGCACAGCTACTCTAGCTTTATAAGATATCAAACAGGAACTCATCAGGAGCCAGCTTTTCTTACTATCAATTGTTTAAATGTTTGTTTGATCTTTGATTTCCTAATTGCTGGGCAGCCATATGGCAATGTTCAGTCACCACTGGCTGTTGCCTCGAGCAAAGTCCTGGCTCCAGTGGTGGGCTGCCTGGTTTGTTTTGCCTCTTGATGTAGTTCCACAGCTATTCTCAAGGAAATGTGGTTTGTGTGCTACAATCTGTTTTATGAATATGCTTATTACATTAACATATGCATAACCTTATGAAGCTTTATGGTTACTTTCTCATGGTGTTTTTTGATGCTTGTGATTCAGACTATTTTTATGTTGACTTGGGTTATACTTAACATTTACTCCGCCTGGTGCAGAAGACAGGTTTTTTGGATGTCGAAGCAAATACTACAGTTAGTAATGGAAGATGCTATTGATGATTGGCTTTTGAGGCAGATTTACTTGCTTCGCCAAGACGACATTGTTGCTCAAGGAATTCGGTGGGTGCAAGATGTAAGGACTTGATCAATATCTGAACTCTTGGTGTTGTGATCACATTGAGTCTGTTACAAGGATAATTTTGTGATATAAGGAAATTTTTTGGTGCTAAACATTGAGTCTGTTACAAGGATAATTTTGTGATACAAGGAAATTTTTTGGTGCTACTATGTGTGGCTTGGCATGCTAATTGATCATTTTTAGTGTCACCCAAACCTTGGCGAAGGTCTCAACTCCTTGGTGCATAACACGTACCAATCCATAATGAATGAACCTTGTTCACTGATGTATGCTTAATAAGGCCTTCAAGTGAATTTCTGCCCTGATACACAGAAATATGTTTTCTTTTTTCTCCATTTCTTGCTGTGTGAACTCTGCATCATAATTCCTGACCAACTTTTGAATTTGTGGTGTCAGTTCACAGTTCCATGACCAATAGAGTTCATCATTTGAGTGCTGATTTGCTCTTTTTTCTTTGGGCATTGCAATTTAGTTAGCTTTAGAAGTGTAGTGTTGCATGGTTTTGGTGCTAGAATAAATATATATATTTCTGTTGCATGTCTAAAACTGCTGCTGCTTCTGTTCTTGTTATGTGTTTGATGTGCTTTAGTTTTAATATCAGCTGAAAGGCTTCATGTGTGCCTTGGGAGTTTGTTGGCATGTTTGGAAGTTGAATAAATTTTAGTTATACTGATATATTGTTGGCTGTAATGATTACTTATGATGAGGAATGATCAAAAAGGATTCTTTTTCCTCTTTTAAATTTTCTTTACCCTCTTTTATGGACGTGTATGAGTTATTTTTTGTTCTGCAATCAATCAAAGTTTAGTTTGCAAGTTCCGTATTGTGCTCT
This sequence comes from Excoecaria agallocha, assembly GCA_037975025.1. Lineage (NCBI taxonomy): Eukaryota > Viridiplantae > Streptophyta > Magnoliopsida > Malpighiales > Euphorbiaceae > Excoecaria > Excoecaria agallocha. The sequence goes on along the minus strand of CM075806.1, from coordinate 6,926,458 downwards.
TATATTCAGTGAAACTATTTTACACACTCGGTATAGACGCATTGGATCTATTGTGTCAATGTCCTCCAATAATATGTAACTTGATATGAATAGTTCAGGTGGAAATCTTGTTTGATGATACTGTAGCTTTTTGGTTGTGATGCTTAGTGGTAATGCTTCTTGTATAATAGTTGTTAACATGCTAAATAGATGTTAGTAATGTTTCACATTTCTTTTACTTGTTTGATAGGAAAAAAAATCTATTGCTTCTAAGATGGATTGCCTTTAGATATAATGTGAAATAAGCACTATTTTATTTGGCACAAATCAAGCCTAATTTTTGAACTTGGATTATGCTGGATTGTGAAAATTTTATTGTAATTGGTTACTCCCTATGTCCTACTTTAAGAGGTCATTTTTCCTATTTTACTTTGTCCTACTTTAAATGTTCTTTTTTTGAAATTTGAGAGAAAAGTTTACATGTCTATCCCTATTTATTATACATTTTGTTAAATATTTCTCTTTCTTGTCACTTCTCTATTTTTAGCTAGAACTAAATGAAGTACTTGAAAATAAAATAGGGTATTTTTATCAATTGCTTTATGTTTTTTAACAAAATTGGGGTATTCTTATTATTTTCTTAATTTCCGTGAAAAAAAGTCACCTTTTAAAGTGTGACAGAGGGAGAGTATAGGGAGCTCACTGAGTTGTTTTATTCTTGGAAATGGAGAGGCTTCATGCTTCCTAAGGAAAAGGAGAGTGGGTAATTTCTACAATTGTTTGTACAAAAGTTTGATTGAATCTCCTTCACTTGTCTCTATGATAACCTAAGCTTTTCTCAGAAACTTCAGGAACTGGGTATATTTCTTTGAAATCAGATAACATTTCTTGCTTTAGTCAAAATAGTGACTGAAATTTTAGTCCTTATGGTAATAATTATTGTCTGCAATGCATTTGTTATTTTTAATTCAAGAATTATCATGTTTTGGAGGATTATACAATCTCAAGCTTCTTGCTAGACTCTTTTGTGATCTAAATTTTGGGACAACTTTAAACATATAACTGGATTTCCATATGGTGGCTTTGAAGGGTGTATCTGTTATTCTGATGAAGGCCACTTCTTTATCTGTATAGTGTGATAGTGCTATTTTATTCATCATTGAGCAGATGGAAAAAGTGATTGAATCAATTTTGAAATTGAAGGGTATTTAGCCTTTTTCTAATGAGACGTTTCTTGGTGATAATAAAGCTAAGGACTTGTAAGTTCAAATCCTTTAATGAAATTTATGTCTGAAAGTGAGGACTGATGAATAATTTTCTTGTATGTATTCAACTATCTAATGGACCTTAACAAGGATGTCATTATTGATGTCTTCAATTTCCTCGATGAGTGTCATGTTGGAGGAAAAAGGTTAGCTTTGGCTCACTGTTTCCTTATTGGTTTAAACAACGTCGAAGATTTTGTAATTGCTGATATAGCCACTTGCAGTTGTGGGTAGTAATGTTAGCTGAATTCTGATGCATGTGCTGTGTCCCTGTTTTATTTGGTCAAACATTAAAATATCGTTATTTCAGATTTTATTTCACGAATACTAATACCTTCTATGTTTGGCGTGACATTGAGGTGAACCATTTGAGATAGTTTTTTGTATTATAACTACACAATTGGAGTCTGTATGATTTCTTATGTTTCTGATATTCAATAAACAAGTTTATTACATCATTTAACAATGGATTACTTTCAGACTCTCTGGCCAAATGGTGTATTCTTTACAAGAGTGGGGGTTGTACAGGGCAAAGATGATGATAATGAAGTAAATCCACTTCCTTTCCAAATGAACCAAGTTGGAGGCAGTAAGTCCTGTAAACAAGGTTCCTTTGAGGAGCAGCTTGAGGCTGCCCGCCGAGCCAGTGCTATCAAAAAGATGCTCTTTGGTGAGTAGAGCTCTTTGAAGTATTGTAATTCCATACTTGAGGTGTTTTTACTGTTTCAGATTGTTTGACTTGAGAACAATTGTGATCATCCCCTTGTTATGTCCCCAGTGACATAGCCAAGAAATGCTTAGTTTCAATGAAAATCTTATAACAAAGTGGCTCTGGCTTGTGTACTGCTTTTTCTAACTTTTGTCAATGCATAAAACTTGGAAACATACAGAAGGTTTTCCTAAGTTCCTATTCCTGGAAAATTAACAAAAGAGTCTCTTTACTTTTTTATGAGTTGGGGAAAAGAGTAAACTGACATTCTGGTGAATTTGATATGGAGGCTGTATGGCTTCCTCATTTGAAAAGAGCTGCTTGTCTGCATATAAAACTGGATTGAAAAGTTTCAATTCATTTCAAAATATTTAGTCATGTTGATTTGTTATTGTTATTAAGGGCTTTCACATTTTTTCTTTCTGATTAAATTTGTTTTAAGCAGTGTCTGAGCTACAAAATGACGCTTATTTCTTCTCCTTTATTTATTGCATGCCATATCGCACCGTGAAAATGGAAAGCAATTTCATTAGCTAATATAATTTGCACCTACAATACGAAAAAGACTTTATACATTGGCAGGTTTTAGTTATTCCATTTGGTTTTGGACAAGCAGCCTGCAGAGAAACAACCTGGTGGTCACTATTGTTATTTTAAACCTGCATGATCATGGGTTTTCCGATCTTTATTATCATTGTGAAACAGAGTTTTAAGTATTTGACATAAAAGATTTTCCTGTGTCAGATGGAGCTCCAACAGCTTTGGTTAGCTTGATTGGGAACAAGCAGTACAAACGCTGTGCTAGAGATATTTTCCATTTCACACAGGTTAGACATTTAATCCATTTTGTTATTTTTTTTTTACAATGATTGGGCTAGAGAATGGATGGCAGTTATCCCTGCATTGATCTTGTGCAACCTGTATTGGCAATTATAGGGAACTGCTAGATACCTTCTCCTTAGTAACTTCATTTCTGCCTTTCTCACTCCTTTTATGACAAATGTGCAAGTGCTTGAAACATTTGATTCTATGTACATTGTCATGCAAACGATACAGAAGGTAAAAGAGAATGTAATAGAGAGAAGGAATTTAGCACTTCTTGTGAACGAGTTCTGTAGCATGTCCCGTCTTTTCTATTATGATTTACATCTATCTTGAGTTTTGCATATTATGTCTTTTTATGTTTGTTATATTATGATCTAACTTGAGGCGACCACCACAATCTATTGGATCATGCAGTCTACTATCTGTATGAAGCAACTCGCATATGCAGTGCTTGAACTACTTGTGGTATCAGTTTTCCCGGAGCTCCGGTATCTTGTGTTGGATCTTCATGGAAAGGCCCGTGTTCCACCTTCATAGCAATTTTGTTGTTTCTTTTACTAAAATTGAGACTGGCTGCTTCACTGTATGATCACATAACAGTTCCAAGAATGACCTCTGTAGATGATCAAGTTCCACTGCCGTACGTGTTGGTGATAGGGTACGCATTGACACAATTTTTGGAATGTAAGTAGTAATAGGCCAATTGCTTTACTCAAAATGTACAGAGTTCAGATGATAGCGTGTATAAAAATATTGTGCATACCATGAACCTGAGCAGGAAAATACAATGGTCTTTGTGTGTTGGGGATTTGTATTGATGCAGACTCTGAGATACGGGAGTGATCATTTTTTCATTCATGAGAATCAAATCAGGTGTTTCGTAATTTGAGCTCAATTTCATTCATTCATTACATATTTTTTTTGGTTCCAGCTCTGAATCCTTCTTTTTTTCATGGGGTCGTCATAATATGCACAGATTGAATTTGGTTATTCTCCAGCTATGTTCGTGACTTTTTAACTCTCATTTTTTGCTCGAAAACTGAAAAATTGCCAGTTGATGAATTCCACTGTGAAGTTAAAATTTAATAAAAGGTAAAAGAAATTTGCTGTGTTATAACACTTCCTATAGGTACATGGACTTCTAACAATTGTCTGTTTAATGTTGTCGGTGGATTAACCGGAGGGTGATGTTGTTTTTAATGGAATTGGGTATCGTAATTGAATTATTTTATTTGGAGCTGAACATTCTGAATGTTTTGTTTTGATTTGGATTTTGGAGAGTAGACAGTCCGGAGAACAAGGAGGATTTTTTTTATATTTATTCCATTTTAACTTGGTGATGAATTTTGGTACTTGACTTTATTTCACTTTTAAGTATCTCTTCATAAATTTGAAAAAATATTAATAAAAAATGTATATTTTTATCCATATTTATTATGTATCATTATTTTTATCTTTATTAAATACTTTTTTTCTTTTATCATTTCTCTATATTTGGTTAAAGTTACATCCCTGACAACATATATATATTTAAAAATTTAATGCATTTAAATTTAATATAATAATAAATTTAACTTTGGTTTTATGTTAAATTAAATAAAATTCTTAAAATTAAAAAAAAGGATAATTTAATCAATTACTAATATATTTTTATAAGATTAAAATTTTTCAATCATCTTAATTATTTATTTGCTAATAGGAGATTGATCGTTTGATTAATTAGTTATCTAAGGTTGGTTAATTTTCATTTCAAATGGTTGTAATTGCTTCCTCTATCCCACTTAAGTGTTATTTTACTATTTGGTTTTATTCCAATTTAAATGTCTTTTTAAAATCTGAGAAAAAAAAAACTTATATGCTTATTCTTATTTTTTATGTGCCGTTTGTTTTATTATATACTCCAATTAAATGAAATACTTAAAATTGGAAAAGAGTAGTTTTGTTAATTGTTAATTTTTTTTATATAAAATAAGGTAATCTAGCTCTTTTTTTAAATTCTTGTATTATAGTGGGTTTTGAACATTTAAAATGGATGGAATATAATATAATATAATATCAAATTTTAATTTTAAAGTAATTTTCAACAAATAATCCATCTAATTTTAAAAGGTAATTTTTTATTTTTCACTAGAATTAAAAAAATAATTAAAATATCTCAATTTTATAGAAAAATTATAGTCATTGATAAAAATATCCTTTTATATTTTTAAGAATTTTATTTAATTTTAATTAAAAGTAGAAAATAATAAAAAAATAAATATTTAATAAATTACATAATAAATAAAGATATATATGTAAATATATTTTTTAAATTTTAAAAATAATATTTAAAATGGACAAAATAAAATAAAAAGAATAATCTTTTTAAAGTGAGATGGAGCAAATAGTTATTTGAAAAGTAGTAATTTGAAAAATGAAAAGTAATTGTAAAAATAAAAATGTCATTTTTAATTAATAACATTAAATATGCTAAGAAAGAATCATTAAATATAAATACAGTAAAAATTTAATATATATGACTTTCCATTCTATGTTAAGTGGCACTTTTTTAATAAAAAAATTTGTTACATCTAAAATATTACTCTATAAAATTATTATAATATTTATCTCATTTATTTCAATTTTATTCTTATGTTAATTATTAAGAATACATTAATATTTTTATTTTTTTACACATTTTTTCTATATTTTTAAAGTATTATTTGATAAAATTAATAAAAATTAATAATTATTTTAATATATGTGAAATAGAAAAGAAAAAAGTAATAGTTAATATGGAAGGGGAAGTAATGAATTTATGGCAAGTGATCAATAATTTGTATTTTGTAACAAAAGAAAATGGCGGGGAATATATTTTTCATTAGGTAGGTCCAGAAATTTCAGAAATACTTGTTCTAAAATAAATAAATAAAAGAAAAAAGAAATTTCAGAAATATGTAATTATGTCGATATCGGGAGTCGAGACAACGGTCCCATCGCGCATTTTCTATGTTAAGTGCTGTTCCCGATTTCCCGCCACCTGAAATCCTTCCATTTTCTTTTCTTCACTGGACACTCTCTGCGCTCTGTGGAGAGATAGGGAGAGAGATTTAGGAAAGCAAGCAATGGCGTCGAGAAGAAGAAAGAGAATTGATGGAGGCACCGCCGGTACCGACATTAAAAATGAAAACGGAAGCGGAGTAGGTTCCGGTTATGAGGCGTTCAGAGAGCAGAGAATCAAAGAAAACAAGGAGAGAATGCAGAAGTTAGGGATTTTCGACCTTTCTTTCAAGCTCAACTCTAAGCCTGCTCCAACCAGAAAAACCTCTCGAAACGTTTCTACTCACAAGAAGCCTCCTATATCTTTACCCCTCTCTACCAGCCCAAGGCGTTCATCCAGGTCAATTTATTTTCCCTTTCTGAAATGTTTTTCTTTTCTCTGCTTGTTTATGTAAAAGTTTAGTCCTTTTGGTTGTGGGAAAAAAAATGGAGCGAGAGAGAGAGAGAGAGAGAGAGAGTATTGACTTGCGTAAGCTTTGTTTTGCCCCCTTTTGGTAACTTGGGAATGTAAAGAAGTTGCTGACTGCTTATTTGATTTAGATGCTCTAGAAAAAGATTTTCCTGTGTTTTAGATTTTGGGTTTTTAAGCCGAGGCTAAATAAATTTGGAGGAAATTAGGATCCAGTGGCAGAGCATATTGTTTATAATGTTATTCAATTCCTAAAAGTGAAATGATGTCCCAGCTGACTGCTAAGGCTTTCTGAGGCACGAAGGATAAAAATTGGCGAAGGCTGATCCTTAATTGAAAATAAAGATGGAAAAAAAAAAAGCCCATATGGATACAGGATTCTATTGTGGGATTTGGAAGTTTCAAACTCCATTTTAGCAATTGTTCCACTCCCCTCTCTCTCACTAACTAATCTTAAAATATATATTAAAAAGATGAATAACTGAAGTGATTAGAGCGGCGAAGAACTGTGCATTCTGGAGCCGAACACCAATTTGCTTTCTTTGCCAGCCTTTTCTTGCCAATCATATAAAGATACAGGGATAATATGGTTAAAGACATTATGCTACATTTGAGGGTGTTCTGTTTTTTTTTTTTTTTTAATGTAATTGTGTTTTGGTGTTATCTGGATTTTAGGTTGAGGAGTATGACTCCAGTTAGCTATTCGGTATACTTCACTAAGACAAACAAAGATTCATCCAAGGTTTTAGAGATTCAGATAAAAGAAGGTTCTAAGCCAGAGATATATGATGAAGAACATAAGAAACTTTTGGGTGATTGTAAGACAAATTGGACTTTGTTTGTGGACGGATATGGGGAGGATGGAAAGCGCATATATGATCCAGAGAAGGGAGAAACATGCCATCAATGCAGGTGATCGGTTTTTGTCTTCATTTAATCTAATTTTGCAGATTAAGTTTCCTGTTTCCTATTTTCTCAATTTCATCCCCTTGTTTTGTTTGTTAGGAGATCCTAAGAAAGCCTACTTTCCAATGTTCTTACCCTAAAGGAAAACACATGCACCATTGATTGCCATAATCAGTAAATAATACTGATAAGTTGTTTATAAATCTTTATAACATATAAAACCAGCTTTACCTCAAATGGGGTGGAACCTAGGTGATATTCGGACCCTTTTACATTTTAATGACTTAAATATTGTCAGCCTTGGCCTTCATGAAGTCCACAAGAACTTCATTTTAAGCGAGCCACCATATTTGAGATAAATTGCCGAGAAAAGCTGTTGAAACTTGTTAGGAGACCACACTCTCCCATAGTGCTTTTTCTTTTTGTTAGGTGTATTATTCCTTGGGGACATTGGTCCTAACTTATTTGATTTTTCTCTATATTGCCTGAAGATCATACACATATCGGGGACCAGTGTGCCTAATATTATGTTTTTGGTGTATTATAATAATTTGCGCAACTGCTTTACTCTTCCCAAACTTCTCTGAAGGAATGGTAATGCAAATTTCTTTATCAAAACTCATTCCAACTTCTTGTTTCATAGTTGCCTCCTTTTTTAACTAAGACTTGATTCAGGAGAATCATATAAACGCTAGTGTTTTAGGATTCTAAACATTATTGTATTCCTTTTCCATAGCTGTGATAGTTTTGATGAAACATAAATAGAAGTTGATATGAAAATGACACATCTGTTAAATTCTGATGAGCTTTCATAAGCGGTTGTCCTTGACCAAATAAATATATAGAATTCGAGTCTTTAGCACATTTTTGCTGCTGAAGATCCTTATGTTTCCATGCAAGAACCTTGACAAGATTCATAATTTTCAATAGAAGCTGTTATTTACTTTTGCACCTGATAAACAAAGCTTAGAAACAGCATCCACCTTTGCAGGCAAAAAACTCTTGGGCATCATACCCATTGTAGCAGTTGCAAATTGGTCCAAGGTCAATTTTGTGGAGACTGCTTATATATGAGGTATTTGTATTTATTCTCATTTTATAAACTAAAGATGTCCTTTGTTCATTTGGGACTGTCCGCCTCATTTCTTTGCCTGGGGATGTCTCATATCAGTTTGATATGAAGTAATTCACAATCGTAAAGTGACTCTGAGGGGCTTGTTCAGCGAGTTCTGCCGAAAACCTTATAGTTTATTGCAATTCCTGTTCTCATATTTATTTCAATAAACGACCTTCGTTATGACTTACAAGAAAAAAGGGCTACCACATAAATCATAAAAGTAAGAAACCTTAAATGAGAGGGTCATAATGGCTTCTCTATTTCCTTTCACACGCTCCAAGTTTGTTGCTTATCTGATTGATTAGACATACCAATTTTGATCATGAAACTTGATTGATGAGCACAAATATGATCATCTGAAACAATATCGGTAGAACAGTTTCCCTCGAGAATATGTCACAAGAATTTGGATGTGTTCATGTCTGAAATAATTCTTCATAAAAATGAGTGTTTGAATTTGGTCAAATTTATTCCCGTCCTGTACAGATATGGAGAGAATGTGATTGAAGTCCTTGAGAACCCAGATTGGATTTGCCCTGTTTGTCGAGGCATTTGCAACTGCAGTATTTGCCGGAAGGCTAAAGGGTGGACACCTACTGGTCCTGTCTATAGAAAGGTCCAGTACTCTTTCAATCTTATGTCTGTGAATGCACAAGTATCATATATTTACTTCATGACCCTATGCTAGATACATTCTGCACCTACCTTTTGCTGGCCTCTTCTCTTCTGTTTCCTAGGTTTTCAGCTGTTACTTCAAACAGATGCCTCTTGTTTCATCATTTTTCAATAATCACAACAGGATGCCAAATATTAAAATAGCATTGAGCTTGAAGTGATAAACTTTGGTTCGCTTTTTTAGGTTGCAGAACTGGGCTTCAAGTCTGTGGCTCATTATCTAATTGAAACCCGACAGATTCACACTCAATCAGAAGCCATTGATGTTGAAATTTTGGACTCTGAAGGAAATGAATTGCCCTCGTCAGATAAAACACCACAGCTTGAGCACCAAGCTAGTTTTCCTGATCTTGAAGCTGAGATAGAAGAAGAGGAAAAGGGAGTGCACTGTTCTGATGCTACTAAATATGTTACCATCAATGAGTAGAATGGTGATGACATGGTTGATGGTGATGACGTCAAAGAAAAGACATAGACAACAGTTTTTATGATGATGATGATGCTTTGAATGAAAAGACAACATCAGCATGTAAGTTACAATTCTCAGAAATGAACTTACAGAATAGATTGTTGTCTAATCCTACAAGAAACTGGCTAGAGATTTGGTACTTTTGATGATAAAGGCTTCCATATTTACCTGTAAGGACTCCACTAAGAAGTCCAATTTTGTGCAGTTTTACATGAATAGAGAAACACATAGGAAGTTATTTGTGCTAGCAGATCTTTTGGCTAGTGATTTTGGTTTCTAGGTGCCATCATTGGCAATATGTGTAGCTTTTGTTGTTTCATTGACGAGTTAAAGAACTGCTTCACCTGATATGTTCTTAGGAGTACAACTTTTTTCTGCCTAGGCACTAAATTTTGTAGCATTGCAGTACATGGTCTATATATTGACTGAGAAAATGACGATTCACTGTATTTAGCTACTAACATACATGATCATGGATCGCCTGTTATCACACAGCAGGGCAATAACATGCCACCTTCAAATCAGAGCAAAGCAAATAGTTCTTAGAACGGCTTAGCGACTTGATCCACAAAACCAGAGTATAATCCATAGAGCGAGTGTCGCCGGAGATTGGATACCTCATACCATGAGTTGAGGGATTCAAGATTCTTGTCAGTACCTGAGAATGTTAACTGTATGCCTAAACTGCAGTCAATAGGGCCACCGTTATTGGTACACTTTGAGCTTGGAATTGCGCAGTCTTTGCCATCAATACAAACAAACTCATTAGGGCATGAAAAACACCCAGAACTCTTCCAGTACAAGTTCTTAAGTGTACCCTTTTGGAATTCAAGGACCTGTTATATAAAAGAAATCAATTTTATAGATTGAAAGAAAAGGGAATTCAAAGAAAAAAAGAAAAAAGCAGGGTAATTTGATGCATATACCAGAGTGAAGCTAGTAATGATCATATTATTAAGATCAGCAACCATAACTGGCAGTGATCTTGCTGCATATTTCCTTCCTGCAAATGCCACCATATGGCCACCGCTTGCTCCCTTAAATATCCATGCATGTCAACCAAAATTAAGAATGGAGCCATAATTAAACCATGTGTTTCATTTTATTTTATTTTTCAATAAATACCTTTCACATTTTCGTTTCAAAATTGGATAAATTGTAATATATAATTAAAGGGTATAACATTGATAAAGAAACATGCCAAGCATTAGGAGTGTGTGGGAGGTAACGGTTTCGATTAGATACCGGATTAAAGTCGGTAGAATTGATGGTAAGCAGAGAAATCTCATCAACATAAGGCCTAAAGACGGCAAGCTTTGCCATTTTGGCGGGCAAAGCAAGACGATTATCACATGGAGAAAGTTGAACATTATCTAAAAAGAAAGACTCCTTCGCAGAGAATGCTAAGCCCAATGTGAAACCATCCATTCTCTGTATTTTTGCATCCATACATGGCCTATATACATCGTTTGTATCAGCTGCTTTTGCCATTAAAATCATCATCACCTCCATTATTATCATCATCTTCCATCTTATATTTTTATATTTCTTCATTTTCTGCAGAATCAAGAACATAGATTTAGATTCAAAGAAATGTTATAACCAAAATTAAATAAACAGAAGAGGTTTACCTTTGATGATTTTTCAGAGAAAGGTTGATGATGTTTACGATATTACACATGAGCTTATGAAAATTGTTAAGAGATTATTAATAAAATTTTTAATGGTTTTTCTTAGGTTTCTTTGGAAACTGCTAAAGCCACGGGAAGTAAAACATGTGGATTCCATTATAATTATTTAATTTCTTATTGATCTATATTCTTTATTCTTTTTCTTTTAGGAAAGAGTATGAAATTAATTAAATCCGTTTTTAATTAATTATATATTTTTCTAATTTTACTTTTACGTGTATAAAAAAAATAAAATCATTAACAGAGAAAATATACAATCATTAGGAGTAATAACCAGATGGAGAAAGCTAAATAGCCAAATGTACAAAATTTAAGAAAACAAAAAAATGAAATTACTCTTATACCCTTTAACGCTAAGGATCAATTATTTATTTTTCATCATTTTTCGGCTAATTCTTTTCCTTCATTTACGCATTAATACATTACGCTTAGTTTTTTTTTTTCAATATACGAATTTAACATAAAATAAACTGCTACTAAGAATTGTCAAACTAAATTAATAATAAAAATTAATCAATTCTCTTCACATTATGATAGTAATCAATACAGTGAAATTTTAGTATATTATTAACGATGTCAAGTGTAACATGTTGTTTGTTCGACTAGTGTATGGTGGTAAATTCTATTGTGAACATTTCCTATAAAAAGGTTGTTAGATTTATATACATAATTTGTTATAAAATCCGATTGTGCTAACATAAAATTTTGGTCCAATATTAGAGTTCTATCCTCTATAATTATGACATAAAGTATATATGATAACAACACAAAATATCAAATTGACCATAGAATTTATAACAAAATGTACCATTTTTTTTTTGAACACCATATATGATGCTATGGTAAAAAAATTAAAAATTTGATGCTATGGTAATATTATTTATTCTGGGAAATATTATGTGAGGTCCACACTGATAGAAAACAGCAACCTTACTTGTCATTTTTTAACACATTAAAAAACTAAATAATATTATTGTATTACTAAATTTCTAAATTTTTTACAAAAATACCTCAAAATAAAAAAAAAATCATTTAGGCTCCGCTTGAAATAAAATAATTTAAATTATAGAATTTGTTTACAAATGAATTTAATATAAAATTTATTTGTAAATGAATTGTTACACTTGAAAAAAATAACTAAAATATAAAATTAAAAATTAATTTCTTATTTTTATGTTTAAAATAAATGAATAAAAAATTTTATTTTTATATTATTTTTTAAAATATCCTGCATGTCAATTTAGATATATTTTTCGGTAATAACTTTCAATAATAGATAAAAATAGATATAATTTATATGTCACCGAGCCAATTCTACATTTATAAAATGAACTGCATATATTTTTAGTATTAAATTAAGTTTATAATATACTAATGAACTATTATAATAAATAATACTCTCATTGACATTTGAGTCAATCTACCATCAAAATTTTATTAATTTAAAATATAGTAATATTAAACTTCTAATATTTGTAAAGCATTTTAATTAAATAAATTTATCGATAATTTTGTTATAACTAATTGAAATACTCATCTTTTATTAAAAAATTAAGTTTTAGATTTTTATATTAAAAAGTTAATAACAAGTTGTTATTATTATTACTCAACAGGATTACTTTATTTCATTTTTGTTATTTTGAATAATAATAATAATAATGATATTTATTATAACCATGTTTATAATAATTACTTAAAATAAATACTAAATAATTGTTATTCTAAAAAGTACACACATATATATATATATATGAGTAGGGTAAAGTGACAAGATTTTTGAAAATAATAATTTTATATATATATATATATTCTAATAAAAGTATTATGATTTTTTAAAATTTAACTCCTTAAAAATAAAAAATTTATTTGCAAATTTCACATATTTTGATAGAATTTAGTGAAACTATAATGAATTTAATGAAATTTAATTAATGTAATTCACTTTCTATTTTTTTTTTTTGCATTTCAAGTATAAAAATTTGGATTCACAAATAAATTTTATAAAATTTTATGATATTTATTTATTTCAATCGTGGAAATAGCCGCTTTCTAAAAGATATTTTTGGTAAATTATAATAAATATTTTAAATATTAATTAAGTGATTTTATTGATTTTGTAACACAGAGTGTGGAGTGTATGGGAATAGAAGGGTTTGGATAATTAAATGGCCATAATTGATTCAGGTTTGTTGGACCAGGTGGGGTTTTTTAGCTATGGTTCTGTTGTCCACCCTGGATAGCCAGGTGTCATCGAGAAGCTCGACCTAAACGAAGAGGGAATAAATGAAGGAAATGAGGTGGAATTATTTGTGGGCCATCCCAAAATCCTCCGCTCGCCCTAACCAATTTTCCCGACTTTTGGAAAATAATAATAATAATAATAATGCCCGATGACCCACTTCATTGACTTCACCTAACCACGATCACATTTGCACACAAATTTTCTGCTTTTGAAAAATGGATTTTTTTTTTTTTTGGTAAAGGGAACTATTTTAGATTGGTACTAAATTGATACTCTAAGTTTATTTTATTGCATTAAGTATTTAAAATATTCTTTCTCTAATTTTATTTTATTGCATTAAGTATTTAAAATATTCTTTCATTTGATTTTATATTTGATTACTAGATTTGTTTTGGTTAATTTCGAATGAGTACTAATTTAGTACGCACATATTTAAACTATCTAATAAAATGCATTATTTCGATCTGATAATAATTCACATCTCATTTTGGACATAGAAATTTGAAAAAAAAAAAATTAATTCATATAACCAATTTCCATCTAGTTTGTTGTTGGTTTTTCTCGATATTCTAAGCAGTGATGAGTTAACATTATATGAATGCTCAAATTGAACAGTCTTTTAATTTGAGATGTTATACAATGACAAACAAAATCGAAAATCAAAGTATATTTTTATTGAGAAGAATACAGTTTTATTCCCTTTGGTAAAAATATGATATAAATTGCTTTAATTTTTTTTATTTAAGGTAAAGGGTTAATTTTCTTTTCTAACTATTGAAAGATATGCATATTTATTTTTTAAATATATTTTGAGTCAAATTCATCACAAATGGTACACATATGCTTTTTAAATAAATCTTGATGTCGAAATTGCTTTTGTTATATGCAATTAGCTCAAATTTATTATTAAAAAATAAAATTCTAGGTCAGTAAATATAAATATACATAACTGATATATTGAAATCGGTGCAACTTGTCATATATGCACTATAAATTGATATTATATTTTAACTCTCTAAAAAGGTCAAAATTTTTTATGAAAAAATTTGTCAAAATAACTAAATCTTAGACAAGCAAACAGACAATTGTCTGATGGTAAAAAATTTTAGGCAATTATATAATAAAAGTAATTTTAGCCCAAAAATACATTTAAAAGGCAAATGCATACCATTTTTAAAGGTAAATTTTACTCAAAATATCTTTAAAGGGAAAATTTATATTATTTTAAATATATTGGGAGGAAATTTGACTTTTTTTTTTATTAAAATGGCACATAATTAGCTTACATATAATTAATTTGTTAAATTAATATACCAACTATTTCACAATCTAAAAAAAAAGTCAATTCATGAATCCAAATTTACCTAATTACTTGTTTATTAATTATTATATTGGAAAAGTAAGCAGGCTCACTGTTTAGATAAGTTTTATTACTTATTTACACGACTATTTTGAATTTTCTATATTTTAATCTCTGGCTGTTTCTATATTTGGCAAAATCATACTAGTAATGTTTAAGTTTGTCTTATCAAACATTTTATTTTGTCCTAGCAATTTTGCCCTGAACTTTTTTACAAAAAAAAAAAAATATTGCTCTTAAAATTTATTTACGTGTAATATTCCCTCAAATATTTCAAAAAATATGCAATGTTGCACCTACTCTAATTTTTCCGTTAGTTTGATCGAAAATTGTTAGTTAACTGCCTACATAAACGTATCATTTAATGTCCACGTGTCTTTCCACGTAAACGGTCAATGACGAATTTTAGTCAAACTGACAAAAAAATTAGGATAAGGGATACATTACATATTTTTTGGAATATTGCACGCAAGTAAACTTTAGAGATTATAATACTTTTTTTGGAAAACTTCACGAGTAAAATTGCACATTAAACCTTGTATTTTAGGTGAAATTTTGCAACAAAAAAAACAAAAATTCATGAACCGTTCTTTTTTAACCGAAAAATTAATGCACCATTGTCCTATGGTTCTTCTTATGCATAGGACTCTGCATCTTGTAATAACACGATTGTTATATTAGTATATATTATAGATGATAGGTATGTATAATAAATGAAATAATTATCTTTTTCGCAATTCATCTATAAAAAAAAATAATTATAGCATATCAAACAGGATAATTAACATCTTCAATAAATGAGATTATCATTTTCAAAGATGTATTTTTTTAATACCATATATTTTTAGGATAAAAAATGCTAGAATTCGAATTATTGAAATTTGAGATTTCGCAGCATGAAAAAAAGGCTAGTAATATTAATTTTTTTTAAAGGAAGCCAGTAGTATTTAATTAAAAGTTAAAACTTATTGGTGTGACTTTTTTTGTTTTTTCCACTTGCCAGTCAATGTCATCAATAATTAATAAAAACATTAACATTTTTTTATACAGAGGAGAAGGAGATATGAGCATATACCGCTTAGAATGTCCAATTGAAGATAAAAATTGGCAATTTATATATATATATATATATATATATATATATATAAAATGTTAGTTGCGTTCCTTTATGGCACTATATTTCTTTTGTACCTCAATGTTATTGCATTAATGTTTAGATGGGTTAAAAAAATAGTAGTAGAAAGCTTAATTGGGCGAAGAATTAAATTATTTAGTTGCCACAGCTCTCTTTTTCTCTGAACTACCTTACCGATTTAATGGGTACTTTCTTTGATTAAAACCTTGGATAGATCGGACCACCACGGACTCCTGAATTTTGTCATTGTAAATAATTAATACACAAAATCCAAAAAAAATATATTAATTTGCTGTGAGAATGAAAATAATGGAAAGTACAGCAAAGTACCACCAATCGGATATCTTAATCATTAACCGATATTGTCCTTAAAATCAAAATTAAAATTCCAGTTCGGAGTTGGTAACCGAGTGACAGCGATTTGAGCTGCTGGGTCAATGAGACACCTGAACTCGTTCAATTTGTTAGGTCAAGTTGATATATTTTTTTTTTGGGGGGGTAGGTTTAAAGGGCTGGGTTTGACTAAAACCAGTGGTGAAAGAGTAGAAGAAAGAGAGGAGAAATAGATCTGAAAGCAAAGAACTTCTCTTTCAATTCAATTAGGGGTCTTATCATCATATCATAATCACCTTATATTACCCATAATCACCTTATATCCAAAAATTCCCCCAATATGCCTAGACCTTATTTTCACAAGCTAATTCTCTCCAATACCATTAGAGACAGGAAATTGGTATCCAAAGTCCTCTCCTTTTTCCTCTCTTCTTCATTTCTTTCTTTTTTTTTTCTTTTTTATTTTTTCCTTCCTACATGATTTGATTCTTAGCTTTTCTGGCGTGCTTGTAGTGTGAATATATGTGCATCTGGGTTTATTTTGTATGCAAGATTTTTATAGAGCTTAGAGTTTTAGTAGCAAAGTGGTCATATTAAACCCCAATTTGTGTTTGCTGATCAGCATGTAATGTTTTGATGATTAAATAGAGAGGGTACTCAATTCTGTAGATTTTCTTTTCTTTTACTTGTATTGTATGATTATTTTAAGATTTGGCGGAAAGCCCTAATTTTTGTTTGATCTAAGTGCTAAACCAATTTGGGTTTCTTCTCCCACGTATCTTGGTAATT
This sequence comes from Excoecaria agallocha, assembly GCA_037975025.1. NCBI lineage: Eukaryota > Viridiplantae > Streptophyta > Magnoliopsida > Malpighiales > Euphorbiaceae > Excoecaria > Excoecaria agallocha. The sequence continues at coordinate 6,909,515 of CM075806.1, read as the reverse complement.
TCTTCTTTTTGGCCCAGGCGTATTATTAGCTTAGCTCAGTTCTTTCAGTTTACTTTTTGTATTTTATGCTTAATCTTTGGCATAAATTCATTTGGCTGTCTTCTTGTTATGGGTTTTATTTTTCATCGTTTATGATAGCCTCTCCAACTTCAACTTAGATATAATTTAGAACTGCAGATTTGTGACAGAGCCGTCTGATTTCTCAGAAAGGAATGGTGAAATCTTAATGTACCCAGTTGGGATTATCATCATAATTCTTACTCTGTTCAGATTTTTCCGAGATTTCTTAGAGAACCTGACAAGTAGTATCATTATTGTTTGATGCTGTATCTGTCCTCCATGTTCCATTTGAGAATTTTGAAAGTTTTCCATTTAGGAGCGTCATCTATATTTCACCTCACAATCCATCCAGAGATTGATTTATTCACAATTCTTGTGGATTGGTTTTGCAAGTAAACGTAATGTGGAAAAGTAAGTAACCAAATGCAGTCTGCAATTGATTAATTTGCTGCACGTTGAGATCCCACATTTTAGATTCATGCAGCCTCAAGGAGACGTTTAGTTGAGATCCCATATTTTAGATTCATAGTCGTGAAGGAATGCTTAGTTGAGATTGAACAATTTAGATTTGCGAAGTCACAGAAGGATGCTCTGTTGAGATCCCGCATTTTAGATTCATGCAATCGTGAAATACTGTTGATAGTCAACATTTAAGATGCACTTTTGATGGTGAACTGATCAATCTGTCATCGGCAACAATTGTGTATTAGTTCTACTTGAAGACACTAACATTTTTGTGATATAGTATATGAAATCTGGTGAATAAACTTTGGTGCTCTTCTTCGGGTTCTTTTCACTTAATCAATTTTACTGTTAAGTGCATGTACTTTGTATCCCTTTTGTTATCTGCTAAAAGTAGCAGTAGGCCTCTTTTATGTTCTGATATATTTGTAAATAATTCTACTTCACTTAATAGTTATTATGGACAGATAAAACAAACTAGTGTTTCTTTGTTCTTGTTTTGCAATATTGGATCATGGAGTCTAATTTTTACTATTTATTATGTATTTATCTTTTTTACATGCAGAGAATCCCTGATAATTTTGTCAAAAAATTTGGAAATGACTTGTCTGCTTTTGGGAGACTCAGTGTTCCTGGAGGTCCTGTGTGGCCTGTAGGATTAATAAAAGCTGACGACAAATTTTGGTTTCATGAAGGATGGCAGGAATTTATGGAACGTTACTCTATACGTGTTGGGTACTTTTTAGTCTTCAGATATGAAGGACATGCGGTTTTCACAGTTCATATATTCAATTTGTCTACTGCTGAAATAAACTATCAATCTAACGCCTTAAGTGGAAGAAGATATCTCGCATTTGAAGAGATGGAAGATGAAGACTTTATTGAACATTTGAGCTCCTCGTCACCATGCTTTGTTCAAAATTCTATGAAAAGTAAGGTTTTTGATGAACGTCTTGATCAAATGACAATTAACAAAAGTAACAATCCTCCAGCATTGCAGAATTTGTTCGATGAGTCTAAACTTAATTACATAAATTGGTCTGGTGAAGGGAATCCCCATTTATCAAAGGGTGCTAGTATGTCACATGCTGCTGATCAGGCTACTCGGGAATCTGCTGTTCAGTTTAGCACAATGGAGCGTAAAAATTCTGCAGATGCTGTGAAATTCTTTAATCCAGATGGTGAAATACAACAAAAACAACCTAAAAAACGTGGAAGGAAAAGGCTAAAACCAGAACCTGGTAAGTTCTTTGAAGTTATATGTTCCGGTCATCTGGTTAAACTTCAGTACTTGAAAATCCTTGACATTTATTGCTTTAATTAAACTTCAGATCAGCAGCTAAGTACTCAACGAGAAGATGAAGTTGATATGCGTTTCAGATTTTATGAAAGTGCTTCAGCAAGAAAGCGAACTGTGACAGCTGAAGAAAGAGAGAGGGCAATAAATGCAGCCAAAGCATTTGAGCCTATTAATCCTTTCTGCAGGGTTGTGCTACGACCATCATACCTATACAGGGGTTGCATTATGGTGAGTCATTACATATATTAGCTTTACTATGCTAGTGTTTGTTTATACAACGCTCTACTTCCCATGAGATGCAACTCCATTTCTCTTTGCAGTATTTGCCATCCTGCTTTGCAGAGAAGCATCTAAATGGGGTTTCAGGATTCATCAAACTTCAGTTTACTGATGGGAAACAGTGGCCTGTCCGATGCCTTTACCGAGGTGGTAGAGCTAAGTTAAGCCAAGGGTGGTATGAATTCACATTGGAGAACAATTTGGGGGAAGGAGACGTTTGTATATTTGAGCTGCTAAAATCAAGGGACATTGTGCTGAAAGTTACTGTTTTTCATGTTCTTGAAGGTGTTGCACGAATGCATCGACCTTGACAAAGAAAACTTTCAGCTGCATTAAACATGATAACAGTACGAGGCTGGTAAATTTCTGAATTAATGAACTTTGTCGAGCAACTCTTTCCTTTGGGTGATTGTCATTGCTCTGGTTTTCATCCTGTGTTGTTTGATGTTGATAACTCTTCAGAGCAACCTGGCAGAAGTATCCATTGTTTAGATATTTTTGTGGCTTTACTAGGGCTGTAAATAGAATGTCCAATCAAGTGATTTTAACTGGACCACAACAACAGATTTTAGGTTAATTCACTGCCAGTACAATGGGTTTGATGTTTTTCAGTTTTTGGGTTCACTCATGGATAGCTTGCTGCTCCAATGTTGTGATTATGAGATTTTAAGAATTAGTCAGAAAGTTTGTGGAACTGGTTTGACATTGTATATACAGTAAATATGATGTTAAAACGGAAGTAATGCAACTATTGCCTGATGTTCCTCTGCAAGTATACAGCTGTTTAATTGCAGACCCAAATTTTTGTTACCTTTCGATTCTGATAAATAGCCTTCCTATGCTTAGTTAAATGGAGCAAGGCATAATTTATCATAAACTGTTGATTACTTTATATTCTACTTTCTTTGTTCTTTAATAAATTTGATTTGTTGTTTTAAACTGATTAATATTTTTAATAATAACTACATGATTTTTTTTTTTTTTGGAAGAACTGGCAAAGTTGGATGTACTCTAATATGTGGACAAGCTGAAGTATTGTAATTTTACTTGAATATTAAGTTCCAGACAGCTTATACATAACTTAAATAAGACTTTTATAAAGGATGAATTGACAAAGATGCCCGAGCCTTAATTTTAATCATTGGTTATAAAAATAAAAAAGTAGCTCATTTTAAAGCCATGGGTGCAGGGCACATGGTTTTTCTTTTTCCATTTAAGTTTCGCTTAATTATAATTTATCGGATTTTTTTTTTTATAAATAATGTCTGTTTTAAAAAGTATTTAGAAAATTGAGATATTTTTAAATAATTTTACAACACTACGCTACAAAATTCGGAGTGGAACATGGTTGTTGAGGCGAAGCAATACAGATGCCGAGGTGGAATCTACTCTGAAGTTAGACACAATAATAAAAATTAAAAACTAATATTTATTGTTGTAATTTGTTCTAGAGCCAAAGATTCAATTCTACTTTCTAATTTAGGCCAAATGTGTAAAAATGCCCCTAAAATTTTAAAAAAGTGCAATTTTCCCTTTAAAATTTGATTTTGGACAATTTTATCTCTCAAGTTTGAAAATTAGGGCAACTTTATCCCTAAATTAACAGATTCATTAATTTTTTTATTAATTGACTGCTGATATGGCACTAGAATTGACATGCCATTATCCAACTAATGACATAGAAATGATACGTGGTGCGCATGTGACACATAGGATGACATGTGGCAACCATGTGACCCCTAATTCCTTCGTTCCCTCTGTCTCTCACTCGATCAAAACCAGTGATTCTTTCCTCCAGTTTCCGGTGAGGTCAGATGACAAGGGGGGAAGATTTCGATTTGCCATTGATTTTCTTAAATTCTTTTGATTCTAACAATGCGGTTTCAAATTCTAAGATTTTGAATCATTTAAAAGAAGTTTGATTGCCTTGGTGAAGCAGAACACTGTGAAGAAGTTGATTTGTCATCTTTGAAACAAATTGGATCATCTAAAACTAGGCCTCTTTCTAACCTTTTGGCCATGCTTACTATCTCATAAGAGTCCAACAATGAGTGGCTGAAATCCCAGTTCCCAGTGGGAACAGTCCTCTTAGTGAATGAGTTGTTGATGGCTTCAAGCTTGAATCGAGAGGGCTTGGGTTGGAAATTTTGGCAATAAGCCTCTAGTTGTTGGGGACCATCTAAGTGGCCATGCCATGCCTGTGCCACTGCCTTTAGGATTTCAAGATGTTGTTGCTCTTCTTCATGCTCTGATTTATTGTAGTTCTTCATAGTTTTTCATGATTTTCTCCCCTAAACACCTAACAGAAAACCGTAGCTTCACATTGGTGGCGAGAAAAAAGGAGGATCGGCCTGTTCTTGTGGCATATCTTTTTCTGATGAAATTCTTTCACTCTATTGCTACAGTTGAATGATAGCCACCCGGAGGATTTTTATAGCAGATATCACAATTTTACCTACAGTGTTCTATGACAGTTCGTAGTTTAGATCGATGCGACTGGACAAACAAATTATATTGTCTTTAGTTCCAATTTATCTCTTTTCTTTTCAACATTTGCAGGAGGATTGCGGGTAATTTCAAGGACTTTGATCCCAATGCATGACATCAATGGCAATTTCAAGGACTAATTTCAACAACAACATCATAAATTTCATCATAAGAATCAAAATCATCATTATAATCTCCCCTTTTTTTGGACCGTTTTGGCTGGTGCTTGGTGGAGGTTGTTGTGATTGTGGTGGATGTGACGGTGGCATTTTTCGTTGGCGGTGGAAAGTTTTTGTCTCTCCTTTATCTTCTTCTCTCTCTACGTTTGGCTTTGTATAGTGGAATTTGTTACTCTGCTTTTGAAGAGTGTGAAAAGAGAGAGAGAAGAGAAAAAGAAGAAGGAGAAGTTGAGAAAATACATCACAATATAGGAAAAATAAGGCATTAACCCAAAAACTCAAGAAATGAGTTTGGCAACTAAGAAATGAATGAAAGAAAAGAAGAACAGAAGGAAAAAATTGGTTGTGATCGAAAAAGATAAAAATAGAAGGATGAAATTGGGTAAAACGGGTCACGTGCTAGGCACATGTTCATAGTTCACCGTGTGTCATCCTATGTGTCACATATGCGCCATGTGTTGTCCTACGTGTCATTAATTGGCATGTCACGTGTTAATTTTAATACCACATCAGTAATCAACTAATAAAAAAAAATCAACTTAACAGACCTATTAATTTAGGGGTAAAATTACCCAAATTGCCAAACTTGAGGGATAAAATTGTTTGAAATTAAATTTTAAAGAAAAAATTACACTTTTTTTTTAACAAATTTTAGGAATATTTTTGCACATTTAGCCTTTTATCTATACTATACTGCTCCTTTTACCTCAATGCGTTCCTTGATTGAAGGATTGAATTGATTTTTGTAAATTTATTATTATTTTAAAATAATTTAATCCATTTTTAAATCAATTTCATCGTGATTATGAACCATTTTTATTTTCTTTAATTATCTAACGTGAAATTTTCTTCAATAGTCATCCTCAAATCTACTTGAACTTTTACTCTTTGAGCCATATATTTTACTTTTTTTTTTTATATGAGCCAGAGGTTTTTTTTTTTTTCACCTTGAATTAAGGTCACCCAAAGAGGCCAGAGCTATACAATAATTAGTTTAATTGTCATACAAAATTTGCATTATGCAAGAGTTGGAATTTATAAATATGGATTCATCATTGATTTAAAAGTTAATTTAACAACAATTATAAATCTTTTTTTTATTTTCTTTAATTATTTTACGTGATATCCCTGAATTTCACCTCACACCTAGATCAAATTAGGGGTTAGAAAGTAATTTGGTAATGAGTAGCAACGCTTTTTTTTTTTCCTGGTTAAATTTGTCCAAGGTATTTTTTTATTTTTGTGTGTAAAACTCTTAGTATCCAAAATTGATTGGCCTGACTAATTTACATAGGATACTGTAGAGACCATGGTTATTAAAACAGGATCGGACCGGGCGGTCGAACCGGTGTAACCGCAAATCATTAACTGATTCAGTTGGTTCAATGAATAAAAACCGAATTGAATAAAAACCGGAAAATACTGTTTTAAACCGCCAAAAAAACCGTTTGAACCGGGATAAAATCGGGTTAAATGATAAAAAACCGGTTTGATTTTAGAAAAACCAACTTTTTGTTCAAAATATTAATACAATATTATTTTTTCTGGAAAAAAATAAAATAAAATTATAAATACAAAATAATTAAAATTCAAACAATTTAATGAATTTTTTATGAATAAAATAAAATTTTATAATTTATATTTGAAGAATTTCTTTAAAAATTTACAATTTTTTACTATATTTATCTTAAATTTTTATTATAAATGTTGAATGACTTGAAAATATAGTCTTATTGTTAATGTTTGATAATAAATATATTTTTCTAAACTATTTTTAATTTTTTTATATTGTAATATTTTCATAATATTTATATAAAACTTAAAAAATAATATATTTTTAAAAAAATGAAAAAAATCCGGTTAAACCCCAACGAACCGATCAAACCACGAACCCTTGAGCTCTTCGGTTCATTATCCGGTCCAATTTTAATAACATTGGTAGAGACTCATTGCTGGGGACGACTTTACTAACGCTGTAATTTTCATACATATACCAAATTTGCGAATCGAATTTGGGACATGTTTAAGGAATACAAAACCCTCATTCATTCTGATTAACGGACATTATTTCAAGATATTTCTATTTAATCCAGTTATATTTATTTGTATTTTATTTGTCTAAATGAAAAAAAAAACAAACAAACATGCATATACATTTTTTTTCTTTTTCTGAAAAATACATATAAGTTTTTTATTTGTATTGATATTGGACAAGATTATAAACCTTAATTGACGGGTCGGACACTCAAGTACGAAACCAAATCCGGGCCAACCCGGCATTTGTCAAATTCTACTGACAACTTGCTAGACCAGCTCTCAACTAACGACGGAGCAGGGACCCGCCTTTATATGGACCCTGCACTATACTGGCGCAATCTTGCTGATCGCCACTCGAACTTTTTCCCGGCAGCTGAGAAGTGAGGAGATGTCAAGTTCTCAGGCAAAGAAATGTGGAAGTTTCTATAAGCTACTACTCCCATCCATCCTACAAGAAAAGAGACTGGTAACTGGTTACTGCTTTCATCTTTATCTCTCTCTTCAAGAACTTGAAAGCTGCAACACACAAGACTGTTTATAAAGGTGGCACCTTTTTTAATTTTTTTCTTTATAAAGGGAAAATCCTGCTTTATTTTAATAACTATTTAGTGATTTTGTAGAAATGATATCAAAGTTAAGCACACTTTGGTTTTGCATGAAACAAGAGTTAGTGTTGGATGCCAAAATTAGGATTTTTGTTGAAATTAATCAACAAGATTGTTCGTGTGATGTACATTTTCTTGGTTCATGGCTAGATTGAAATGTCAAGTTGTTTTTGTTCTTGAGTTTGTTTTCTGTCTTTTTGGACAAATTTTGATCTTTCTTGGGTTTATTATTAAGTTTTGTATTTTTCTGTCTCCTTAATGGGTTTTAACGTGTAATTTGTTGGTATCGTATATAATCAATCCTTGTTAGTTCCTCGACTGGTGTATCTTTGAGTAGTTTAGCTAATCATTTGGCAATTAGGTACACTTGCTGTCCAGAACTCAAGCCTTTTGGAACTTCTCTTTCTTGTTCTTCTTTTCCCTGCTTCACATTGATTATGACCATCTTTATACAGTTCTTCCAATAAATTAAGATATGTATGTTGCAGCTTCAAATTATAATTCATTTCTATATAAAAAAAGTCAATGCATGCATCTCCTAAATTTTACCTTATTATCCAAAACTTTACTTGTTTGTTTTGAGTCTGAATGGGGCAAAAACTATGGTTAAACATATGTGTTTGCTAGCTCTTCCCTCGAGTGATCTCAAACTAAAAAAAAGGCGTAAAATAGACAAAGGCATTATACTACTAGGCACTGCTTGCAGCATAAGTCTATTTATATTTTCTCTAATTCCATTTCCTACTAAATAGGATAGCCATATATTTTGGTTTGTCTGAAACTCTTTTCAACACTTCGTTATTTAAGATAATTTTACTTTAAGATAGTTTAACATCTATCCATATTTAATGTCAGATGCCGTGTATGAGTTACAGTTTTCTATGTACCTGCAGAAAATCCCAAAGAAGTTTGTTAGGAAATATGGACATGAACTTTCAGGTTTTGCTACACTAACCGTCCCAAATGATAGAGTATGGATTGTGACACTAAGAGAAATTGGCCGCGAACTATGGTTGTATAATGGTTGGAATGAATTTGTGGAGCATTACTCCATTTGCATTGGTCATTTCTTGTTCTTCAAATATGAAGGAGATGCAAATTTTAGTGTTCACATGTATGTTTTGACATCTTATGAGATAAAGCATCGAACCACTACAAAAGAGACTAGTGATGATCACAATGAGCTGCATTCTGTATTTAAATTAATGGAAGATGATGAGCACGTTCATCAAAACAGTACGTTCAAAAGCTGTCAGAATATCTTTAGCAAACCTAAGCCTAAGGAATGCACAAATGGGCATGGTGAGGCAAACCGTCATCAACCTTTAGGTGTTAAGTTTAACGCTTTTGAGGTTCAAAATTCAGCAGATGATATGAGATGGGGATTTTTGGACAAAAAATTACAAAAACTTGTGAAAACTGTGACAATCAGCAAAAGTTGCAAACCTGCACTGCAGAATTTGTTCGATGAGTCTAAGGTACATAATTTGTCTGGTGAAGGGGAGCTCCATTTTTCAACAGGTGCTAGTGCATCAGATATGGCTGATCAAGCTCCTCAGGAAGCTGCTGTTCAGTTTAGCATAATTGATAATAAAAATTCTGCATATGATGTGAAACTCTGCAGTCCAGTTGGCAAGATTCTAAACCAACCTAAACAATGTGGAAGGAAAAAGCTAAAAGTTGATCCTAGTAAGTTCTTCGATTTATTTTCTCACCACCTTGTTAAACTTCAAGAAGTGAAAATACTTGCTATTTATTGATTCAACTATTTAAACTGTAGATCAGCAGCAAACTACTCAACGAGAAGATGAACTTGATATGAGTTTTGGATTCTACAAAAGTGCCTCAGGAAGAAAGCGAACTGCTACAGCTGAAGAAAGAAAAAGGGCAATAAATGCAGCAAAAGCATTTGAGCCCATAAACCCTTTCTGCATGGTTGTGCTGCGACCATCATACCTGTACAGGGGTTGCATTGTGGTGAGTCATTAGTTATTTTTAAATTTTGTCTTACATCATGCTATGCTTCACATAAGATGCAGCTCCAATTTTCCTTGCAGCATCTGCCATCCTGCTTTGCTGAGAAGAATCTATGCAGGGTGTCTGGATTCATCAAACTTCAGTTTTCTAATGGGAAACAGTGGCCTGTTCGATGCCTTTACAGAGAAGGTAAAGCTAAACTAGGCCAAGGATGGTATGAATTCGCCTTGGAGAACAATTTGGGGGAAGGAGATGTTTGTGTCTTTGAGTTGCTAAAATCGAGGGACATTGTGCTGAAAGTTACTGTATTTCGTGTTCTTGAAGGCGTCGGAGATATCGACCTTGACAAGAAAAATACCAGCTGCATTTAACTTGAGGTAGAAACAGGCTGGTAAATTTCTGAATTAATTGTGTAGCGACTCTTTTTCTTTTCCTTTTTGGCTGGTTGTCATTGCCCTGGCTTTCATCCTGTGTCTTTTGATGTTTGTACCTCTTGAGAGCAACCTAGCAGAAGTAAAACATGTATATGCTTCAATAGATAGTTTTTTGGGCTTTAGTAGGGCTGTAAATAGAATGTCTAATCAGGTGATGTTTAACTGGAAGTGGTTTGATGTTTGTCAGTTTTTGGTTTACTCATGGATAGCTTGCTGCTTTAATGTTATGATTTTGAGATATTAAGACATTGTATGTACAGTAAATATGATGTTAAAACAAAAGCAATGCAACTATTGCTTAGTCTCCTCTGGTGTTCCTATGCAAGCATTCATTTTACGGCAAATGAGGCTGGCAAGTATTAACATACGAATCTGATTAATATTTTAGGGTATAACATTTTTATTAGTTAGTAAAATTACAAGTTCAAGCTTTTAAAATATTAGGAGGAATTAGCAAAACCTGAAAAATTTAGGTGTTTTTTTTTATATATTGAGGTAGGTAATACCGTAATGGATTGGAATTTTTTTAAATATTTTAATGAATTTTAATTAATATATCTAATTTCATTGCAAATATACTTCCTTAAAAATATTTGCAATGAAATTAGATTTATTACTTAAAATTCATTAAAATTTTATAACTATTTCCACGATTTTTACAAGTCAGAAGACCAACTTACTATTGTTATTGCATTCAAAAAAAAAAAAAAAGAAAAAAGAAAAAACTTACTATTGTCATCATTATAAGATGTTGTTTCCTTAAATAATTTAAATAAAATTGAAACTTATTCTTTCTTTCAAAAAAATAAATGGAAACTTAGTCTAACATTATATTATATATTTAAATTTTGCAAAGAAAGTTGGCTAAAAATTTAAATACGTCTTTTAAATTCGTTCTAATAATCAATTTAGTTCTTTATAATTTGATTGGACCAATTACGTTCTTAAAAATTAAAAATCGGATCAATTTGATTGACAAAATAATCTATAAAAAGAAATATTGTGATACAAATATGCTAATGTGGTGAAAAAATAATAATAAAGCATTGTATCTAAATTAGGAATTATTTAACTTAATTTAAAATTTTTGAGGTTTATTATTTAGCACAATTTTAATTTTTAAAAGGTAAAGTTCACCCATTAATTTGTAAAGGATTAAATTGAGAATCGAAATGAATTTAAACAACCTATCAAACCCGTCAACCAAACAAGTTTGACAAATGATGACTTATTTAAGAAATTCCGGGTTGCCATCGTAAGCAAGCCATCTGAAAAATTTAAACAATGGCCCGTTTGTTTTTCAATAAAAAAAACTCCGATTGTCAAATTAGTAAAACCTGATAATGAAAAGAAAATTAAAAAAAAAAACCTACCTAGGATACCTGACTTCTCTTCGTTTATAAAGGTAAATAGTTCAATTTGTATTTGTTTAGGAGGTTTAAAGTAGAATCTTTTTAAAAAAAAAAATTATTTTCCTAAATAAGATAAACCTAGCTTTTTCTATTTTGGAAGAGAAGATAAGCAAAAAATTATTTTCTCCTTATATATCGGGATTATATTTATTAAATTTTTTTTTTGGATTCTAAATTCTTTTGCTAGGATCTGATCTTTGCATTTAAACATATACTGACTGTGTAATCGCTGTTTTGACTGTTCAATATAACCGAAAATAAGTTGAAGACGGTTTCACGTCCCGCACTTGTAGAACGAACTGGCCATGTTGTCCGGTCTATTCAAACTATATGTTCAGCCTATTTCCAACAAATATTTGAAGGATCGAATGGGATTATGTGGTGCGCCGTGCACGAGTTCGTACTACATAAGTGCTTTTATTCTTTCCTAAGAAGACTAAAATAGATTTCAATATTTGGCATGAAAATTAAATGACAAATATTATCAATACTCTTATAATTCTCCGATACTTTTCTTTTTTTTTTATCTGTCACTTTTATTATTTTTATAAAAATTAAAAAATATTAATTAAATATAAATTTAATATTAAATTATGTAATTTTAATTAAATTATAAAATATAATTAGTTTTAAATAAATTAATTTTTATTAAAAAATTGAATTGAAAAAATTAAATTATATTAAAAATTTAAAAATTATATATAAATATAATTTAAATTTTATTCAGAATGATACATAAAAAAATCGAATAGAATAATATAATTATCAATAAAGAATTTACGTAACATCATCTAAATAACTAACTTACTGCCTTTAACACGTACTTAAAAGGATTTATTTATCCAATTAGCACAAAAAAATAATTATTGTATTCTTATATTTTATTCACGTGATAATAAAACTACCCATCATCATGTTTCGAGTAAATTAAGACTTCAGGATGTTAAAAATTAAATTCTGCTATTGAATTATGACGCAATAATTAAATAAGTACCGCATTTTCATGTCATGTCCACGTAAGAATACACAACCAACAATTAGATGACTAAATATGGTTTCAAGAGGAAATCCTAAGTGGAATTCACCCGATGCCAGCATGTAAAAACTTAAATCACCCTAAAATAGAGAGACATATAATTTGATGTAATTAAATCATTTTCGATGAATACATGTGCCCACTAAATTACTACTAGTTTATCAACGGGATTGGTCCAAGTGATAAGTGACTTAGCTCTGCTTAAACAGGATCTTGAATTCGAGCTCTAATGTATGTAAATTTGCTGAAAGATTCACCCACCAAAATTAGGTGCGTGATGCGGGTTGGATCCGGATGTAGTCGGGGCAAAGCTGAAGTGAACCGGATGGGCAACAAAAAAAACTACTAATTTATTTATTTTTTAAAAAGAAAAAAGGTTGTAGACCCCACTTGAATGAGAGTGATTGATCACAGTGGTCTAGTAGTATTTAGACCAGCAAGCTGATTCTACGCCTGTATGAATAAGAAATCGCATAGATACCAACGGAAATCTGCTGAAGAACACCAAATTCCCGGCAAAAAGAAGAACAATGTCAAATGCAGTGAGAGAAGAAGGCTCTTGCATGTTTTACAAGCTCATGCTTCCCTCTATTCTCCAAGAAAAGAAGCTGGTACTCTCCTTCACTTCACTTTCTATTTTCTTGGCTTCTACTTGTTTGGCTACTCAGAAAATTGAAATCACCACTACTAATATTTCCATTTTTCTTCCTATTAATTAAAAATCATCTACATGTCATGCCCCCTTTTTCAATTCATCATAAATTTTGTCGGTCTGCCACATTACATATCTTTTTCTCTCTTTTTTGTGAAATAGAGAAAAGAAAAAAGTGTGTTTGGCTGATGGGAAAAAAATTGGGATAATTTTACCGGTTTTAAGTCACGATTCTGCTTCACTTACTTGGCTAATACAAATTTATTCATTTTCTTTACATTTTGCTGCGAATTGTGCATTTCATGATTCTTTGAAACACAACTATCTGATCTCTTCAAGAAAATAAGTCTTGAATTTTTGCTAATTGGTTGACGAGAAAATCAACAAAAAATTTCTGGGGAAGCTTGAACTTTGCATAGGCAGTTGTTCCTTTAACTGTTGATCCTTTGCTCTGACGAGATTTGGGTTGTGCACCATCTATTACGTTTTTTGTTTTAAATTTCCATGTGTTTTTGTCTTTTAGTGATATGGTGTTGTGTTTCTCTCTCTGCGGCTTTGAGCAATCTTTGTTTCCCATTATTCTAATCTGTTTAGTGTTCAAAAGCAATTTTATTTATCATCTTTAATAGTCTCCTTGAGAGAGAAACATGGAAATAAATGGGTCTTTTGTAACTGTAACTAAACACAGACCTTTAAGTCACCAAGAAGAATCGTTTTTTTAACATAATATGAAATGTCACTTGATTTTATTGCAAACAGAGAATCCCAGAAAAGTTTGTGAAGAAACATGGGAAAGAACTTGCTTCTATTGCTACACTTACTGTGCCCAATGGTCGTATCTGGTTGGTGGAGCTGGAAAAGATTGACAGAAAGTTATGGTTTCATAATGGCTGGCATGAATTTTTAGAGTACTACTCTATTCGTGATGGGCATTTCTTGGTTTTCAAATATGCAGGGGAATCAAACTTTAACGTGTATATATTTGATTTGACAGTTTCTGAGATAAGGTACCCGAATAATGTTGCTGGTAGTTTGCAGGAACCATGTCATAATAATCAATGTCTAGTATCCCATCCAAAGCAAGAACCAGACAATGGCTTCGTAGATATATTTGGCTCTGGTTCTCCATGTCATATATCTATTTCCTCAGTCACCAAATATTTGGATAATTTTGTGCTATCTAACTGCACTTTATCTGAAAAGTATGAGCACAGTGAAAAGAAGCAGCTTGCAGGAACACACTTTGGATCTTCTAAGGATGTAGGGGTGCAATTTAATGAGAGTGAGCTGAATTCTACTTATGACAAAGTTGTGCTGCCTGTCTCGAGTGAAGCAGGACTGGCTACCAGAAGAAGCAAACGGATAACTGATTATTATAGTAAGCTTGATGAACTCAAAAGGACCAAATGTCCTTTTTTGTGTTCTGTAGGTTATTCATTTTTTTTCTTTCACTAATCCATTCGAGATGTAGGTCAACAAGTGCAAAAAATTGGACAGAAAGTGAATGAAAAATCTTCCCGAATGGAATTTGCTTCTGAAGCTGTTACTAGGAGGTGGAGAACTGTAACAAAGGAAGAGAAAGAGAGAGCAATTCGTGCCGCTAGTACTTACAAGCCTAGTAATCCTTTTTTCAAGATTATCTTGAGACCATCCTATGTATATAAGGGATTTCTTCTGGTGAGACCTTGAACTTGATTTAATAGCTCCAAATTTTGCTTAGCTTTCCCGGTGCTGGTTAAAAAAAAAAAAACATATTCTTTGCTTGCTTTGCAGCACATCCCGAACAGCTTTTCTCGAAAGTATATGACAGTGTCAGCATTCATCACACTTCGTGTTTCTGATGGAAAACAATGGCCTGTCAAATGTATTTTGAGGCACGGCAGAGCCAAATTGGGCAAGGGGTGGACAGAATTTGTGTGGGGAAATAATTTGGAGGAAGGAGATGTCTGCGTCTTTGAGCTGATTAATATGAAGGATATCTTGATGAAAGTTACTATATTTCGGGTACTTGAAGATGAGCAGCGGCTAACATCTGAGTAGAAAATGCATCTAAATTAAGTATGGGTTTGACAGGTGATGATCTCTGCTTACAGAAATCTCCGTTATGTACTTTTAGTTTGGGATTTTTCTATGTTAATGTTTTGATAGAGTCTTGTGAATAGAGAGTGAAAAAGCTGACAGACATCTTTGCTGCAGTCATTTTCATAAGTGCAATGCAGTTGATTTCCATGTTTCTTTTGTTATTCATTTACTATGGTCATAGAAAAGGGTGTTTAAAATAACTACCAATCAAAATAACATATAAAGAGAAAATAGAAAAAAGAAAAACCATTGAATTGGGTCTTTAATAGCTCGGTTTTTACAAATCTCCACATCTTTTTCCTCTTTAATAGTTTTCTAGATATAGAGAAAATGATTAACGAAATAAAATACCACAAGAAAACTTGTGCAGTATATTAATCTCATTAGTCATTACAAGATTGGCGATTTGGTCTGGAAAACTGTTATAGATTTCTCTAGGGAAAGGCCAGTTTAGAAACGAGTACTCCATATTAAGAAAAAATAATAACTTTATTGGGCTTTCATTTGGGCTGACCTTTAAGTTCTGTCATTTGCATCTTAATAGAAAGACTATAACAACCAATCAAGAAAATCAGAAAAAAAAAACGAAGAAAATTATAACAATTCAAACGAAAAATTATATATGGCTTTTGGATCACATATACATTTCAAGTTTCTGACAATAATTAATTAAATTTTTTATATTTTAGTTGAATCAATTTCACTTTAAAAAAATTAAAAATGAATCAAATTGTTAGCTCAAGACCCATTCTGTATTTTAATGATAAGTAAAACAAACTAATGTGCTTGGGTTTTTTAAAGTTAAGTGTGCGGGTCCATTAAAAAATATGTTGCATCGTTCTCTATTAACTTTCAGAATTTCAAAATGTTTGACTTAAATGCTGACATCTTTAATATAAACCTTTTTCTGAAGTTCTCATTCATGTCCATGTTGCTGTTTTTGAAGTTCTCAATCATAACAGTAGTTTACATCATCATAGTTTTTTATTGTTATTTTTGTAATTTAAAGTTTATGGAAGCCAATTCATCCAATGTTTTTATTCCTTTTGTATTAAGAGTAATGATGGTTGCTTTTGTTGCATATAAAATTAGCTCAGAATTAAGTATGTCTTAACAATAATGATGATTACTTTTGTTGCATGCAGAATTGGCTAAGAAAAAAATAAAGAAAACTTCTAGCTTCAGCAACTCTTTTTTATTGAATAAAAGAAAGCATTCAAATGAGAGAATGAAATCGATCGATGACATTATAGGTCTTTCACTTGCTGTCCCATCAACAAAATTTTATGCAACTCCAAATTCAGTAAGTAATGCTACTTCTCCTAGTATGCCTGTAAGTAAAAAAAGTAGGTCTAAAGTTTGGGAGCATTTTGATAGATTGCATCATATTTGTGTTTAACTGTACATTTTATTGATTTAAATTGGAAGATGCATAAAAAAAATTTGAATTTTTGTGTTGTTAAAAGTCACAAAGGAAGTAATGTTAGTGTTGTTGATAATTGTATGGATGATTGGGATTTGACTAAAGTGATGTGTATAACTGTTGATAATGCATCGTCTAATGATACTGTAATTCAACAGTTAAAAAATAAATTAAGCAAGAGAGATGCATTTGTTTTGGGTGGTGAAACTTTTCACATGAGATGTTGTGCTCACAATTTAAATCTAATTGTGAAAGATGGGCTCAAATGTGCTGATGTTGATGAATCTATTAAAAAGGTTAGAGATGTTATCAAGTATGTTAGAAGTAGTCCTCAAAGGTTAGATTCTTTTAAAAAATCTCGTGAAGCAGTAGATATTGTGTACATGAAAAGTTTGATCATAGATTGCCCTATTAGGTGAAATTCAACGTACTTGATGTTAGATATTGTTTTGGGGTATCAAAAAGTTTTTGATAAGTTGGAGGATATGGATAGCAAATATTTTATTGAGTTTGAGCCTGCTTATTTGATTGAGAGTAATTGGAAACAACTCACAACTCTCACAAAATTTCTGAAGCGATTTTATGATGTGACTTGCAAGTTGTCTAGATTATTATATTCAACTTCCAACTTGTATTTTTTAGAGATTGTGTGTATTTTGAACTTATTGCATTCTTCTCAAACTAGTGGTGATGATTTTTTGATAGAAATGGAAAAACGAATGCAGTAGAAATTTGACAAGTATTGGGATTCGATTAACAAGATGAATGTCATTTTTTTCATAGCTGTGGTTTTGGATCCTAGATTTAAAATGAAATTTCTTGTTTCAAAATACACATCTTTTTATGGTGAGAATAAGACAGAGAAATTAGTTTCTAAAGTGAAAATTGCTTTGAATGGACTGATAGAAGAACATAAAAAATTGGAAGGGGTTAATGTTAATCAAATTGTAGCCCCACCACCTAATTTTGATGATATTGATGATGATGTTGATGTGTGGTTTTTGAAAAATAAAGATAAAGAGCAAGTTGTATCTCAATGAGATTTGAATGCTTATTTGACCGATAAATTAGTAAAAAATTCTCTTGATTTTGACATTTTGAACTGGTGGAAGATAAATGAGCCAAATTATCCAATTTTGGCTAAGGTTGTCAGAGATGTCTTGGCTGTTCAGTGCTTGACTGTAGCTTCCGAATCAGCTTTTAATACTGGAGGAAGGACTTTAGATAAATTTAGAAGCTCTTTAACTTCGATTACAGCCGAGGTTCCCATTTGTTGTCAAAACTGGTTGAGATCGACTACACTTTTGGCTTTAGAGGAATCGATCGAAGAATATAAAAAATTTAAATCGGGTAATTATTATATTTACATAATTTTTTTAAATTTCTATTTAATGTTTATATTTTTTGGTGATCTAATTATTTAAAATCTGTATTTTTTAGATATTACTCAAGATTCTGAATTCAATGTCAGCATAATGCAAATGAAGACGTTGAATGTTGATTTTTAAGTAATGTATTTTGACTTAAATTTTAATTATCCTTGTTAAGGTATTTTAATTGTATTTATATTTATTATTGTGTGTATTTATTTTGTATTTAAAATTATTAATTTATCTGAAGTTTCGAATTGTATTGTACTGTATTGTTTGGTATCGAAAGAACCGTACTGATTTTTTATAGAACTGTACCGAATTGCACCAAATTTTCAAGACACTTACAATACTTAATTTTTAAAATTCCTAAAATTTCAAGAAAATACGGAAATTTGTAAATTTTCGAATTATACAGTACCGTGTACACCCCCAATTTGTACCATTTACTTAAATTATGAGATTTAAAAGACTCTATTATTCTAACTGTAAGAACGTAATTCTTCCTAGCTTGCTAATATTCTGTTATTTCCCTTTGTCCTATTAGAACTGCTATTCTAAAAATAAAAGTATCTTATAGCGTGTGTATAAAGATATATATATATAGGATTTAAATTGAATGATCTCGTGATGATTATTATGTACGCTGGGATGGTGTACATAATTAACGCTGTGATTAGTATATAAATATAACTAAGAATTTTTGTGTATAACTTAAACAAGACGACCGGAAAATAATTCATAAATTAATGATAAATTGGGTTGAGAAATGGCAAGTAGAGCACTACGAAGCCCATGATAATAAAGATGATGAAAACTATAAGTAATGAGAATAAGGAATGCTGACATATAAATATGCTACTATTTACTTTATTTAATGATGATTTTATATTTATCCTTAGTAAAACTAGATAGAAATTGGAGTAATGGGATAAGATTGACATGCCAATTAGAGAGATTTAGCAGTATTGCGCCTTAATGTGATTACCGAATTGAATAGTCCCGAGAGTTCTTCTGATGGATGTAATTGTTTTGAATTATGGGTTGAATGGCTCTGAGAGCTCGGTCCACATGTGTATATATATAAATATATAAAATGGTGGGCTGTATGTGTAATGCCCTCAATACACCCTAGTAGAATTATCACTAATTAATTATTAGTGTTTATGCTTAATTAAGTATAAATGTTAATTGAAGGGTGTAATTGAAAAGTTAAAGGATAAGTTTTGGGGTAGTTTTTGAATTAAGGGAAAGTTGAGGGACCAAATGCCAAGTTTGGCTTAAACTTGACATTTGGACCAATAAGAAGAGATTGAGAATAGGATATTTAGGAGGAAATGTGGCCGGCCAACTCATGGTCTCTTTTCACCATTTTCATCTTCCCTAACTCCTAACTCTAATTCTCTCTCTCATCCTCTCTCTCTCTCTCTTGATTTTTGTTGATTTTGAAAGAAGAAAAGTTTGCTCAAGGTTGTGGTAAGACCACTTGTTCTCCTTTAATAAGTATTTCTTGGTTTAGATTGATAGATTTTCATAGAGTTGTGTTATGTTATGTTAGAAGGAGAACCAAGCAAGAGGAAAGGAAAAGAAACTCTTCAAGGGTGAAGAGCTTGGTGGAAATCAATTAAGGTATGGGAACTTAGTGTTTTATGCATGTATGTATATTGTTTTGCCATGAGAGATAAAGCTTGTGTGCCTCTCTCATGTGTTTTATGGATGATTTATAGCTTAGAAGGGTTTAGAGTTGCTTTTATGCAAAGTTTGTTTGAAGAATATGAAAATCTGTTTTAAGGGTTATTTGACTAGTCTGTACATTTTTGCTCATATCTTGAGCTACAGTTATTCAAATATGGAAATTCCAGTTGATTTAGTAACTAGACTTGCATGTCTTGATTTTGTTAGAAGAGACCGGAATCTGATTTTCACTGCATGATAGTGAAAATCGGTATTGAAATCTGATTGTGGTTGTGATTTTTGCCCTTTTGAGCAGTCTGTGGTTTTTCTTGCATAACTGGAGTTTTACAGGTCCTATTGAAATGATTTTTGATGTTTTGAAAACTAGACACTTAGGCCTACAACTTTGTTGAAGGCCATTTTGCCTGAAAATGTTGTTTTACAGGTCAAAAATAGCTTTGAACCCGAGACTGTTAATCGGTCTCGAGTCGGTTTAGGGATCACGGTTACCATGACTTTCATAGTAACCGTGAGGTTCCTAAAACGACAGCTTAAGACCGAAGGAAACGCAATGGATCACGGTTACTAAGGATTTCATAGTAACCGTGACCCATTCTCGTAACACCTCACGGTTACTACCCTAGGTTTAGTAACCGTGAGGCAATTAACTTTTGGTCCAGTAAGGAAATCGAAGCTATCTCACGGTTACTAAGAATTTCTTAGTAACCGTGACCCATGTTTTTCACCCTACTTCACGGTTACTATGAAATGGTTGGTAACCGTGAGGTAGTTCGTATGAGGTCCAGAATTGAAAGGCTTTTTGGCTCACGGTTACTAGGAAATGTGTAGTAACCGTGACCCTTATAAAATGTTAGGCTCACGGTTACCAGGAAATTCATAGTAACCGTGACCCTCCCCTGTTTTTCAAAAATGCATCTTCTTTGATTTCTTTTATGGTACAGACTTGTCTAAGCCCTTCCTAAGTTTATAAATCATCCTAAATGATAGTCATGTAGCAAAGTGAATATCCATGAATGCAAGGCTTACTTGTTAATTGAAAGGTGAGTTTCTATTACTCATAATAGAAACATACATGAGTTATTTCATGGAATTTCAATATGTGAATCTTAAGCATGCTATATATATATATGAGAATGTCTAATATGGTACTGTTTAGCATTTGATAATGCTATATTGAATTATGATGATGATATTTCATGAAAGATGAAATATAACATGTTATGCCTGCACTTAGAGTCTTGGTTGTGGATAGATAGGCATGCCTATAGGGTACCATCGCAGCTGCTTCTGTTTGACTCTTATGAGTCTTCTGTAAGTCTCTACATGGGACTTGTCTCTACGTGAGACTTCTGTTAGATACCTTCGGGTATCCTTCTGTTAGATACCTTCGGGTATCCTTCTGTTAGATACCTACGGGTATCCTTCTGTTTTAATACCATTGGGTATCCATTGAACCCGTTATCCACTCCCACATGAATTTAAGTAGGCAAATTGATAAGATAAATTATACATTAAATGTTATGCAATGATATGCATATATAGTCTGATATCTGTTACTGTATATTGTTAAAGATACTGTTATATTGTGTTTTATTATTGAGGAATGCTTGATGATAGCTACTGTGAGTAGTTATCAACATGTTTTTAGTTGTTCCCCACTAAGCTTTATAGCTTAGCACGGGTGTTAATCCGTGTAGGTTTGAAGGGTAGACCGTGTGTTCAGGGACAAAGCCAACAGTCTTCCAAGCCAATTTCAGAATAGAACTTGCATCTTAATGTATATAATTAAGTTTGCATCTCTTTTGATTATCAGTAATGTATTTGTAAATATATATAAGGCATGTAATTATAAGTTCTGTAAGAATGATCAAGAATATGTAATAGTGGGCCCTCCATATGAAAAGTATGTATGATGTGTATGTTATTATGCATGCATAATTAACTGATAAGTCATCTGATGAATAGGTTAATGAATGAAATTAGTAACAGTAACCTGAATTAGCTAGTATAGGCATTACAGTATGGTTCCGAGAACTTGGTCCACTTATGCATGTGTGTATATATATGTGTGTGTGTGTGTGTTTGTAAATATAGTTAATGGTAAAATTATGATTGCCAATAATGAGAAATAATGTTGAATGGACCATATGGTTTCGAGAACTTGTTCTAGATTTAATTCCTGTCTATCCAGCTCGACTCAATTCTGCTGGATTTTACTAAGGGCAAAATACCAAAATTGAATAAGAGAATAAATTTTGATACACACATTTTAACAAATGCTAGTAATTAGTTTATAAAATTTGTATTGTGATTAATTGTGCATTATATAATTTGATATAATGTGGTGTAATTAGAATTGTGTATATGATGTATATGTGTAACACCCCCAAATTTGCATATGTAATGTATGGTATGATGTACAATATAAATGATTGCCTTAAGACAAATTTCAAAGTAATTAAAGATAAATAAGACAGAAAAAATTGAAAAAGGTATAAAAGTTAAACGTGCTCGGACCAGGATAATTCGAGGATGGGTGACCTAGCGAGTAATATGAGTTGACCTTAAAATAAGAAAATAGGTGTCAAATGGAGTTCAACAGTATAATTCGGGGAGAAATTGAGAGACTTAGAGATCTCCAATTGCTTCCATATTTCACATACACCATATAAATAGTGTAAAGACATCTTAAGAACTGAAAAATAGTAATTTTGGCAGTTCTAGAATTTTGGATTTCAAACCGACTGCGCAAGGAGTTGGGACCGAAAATATATTGAAACGATATTGAAATGAGCTAAAATTTTTACCATATGTTTTTGAATATATAAGGACACTCGGGACAAAATTTCAAGGTAATATGACTTTTGGAACAAAAATTCATATTTCGGAATGCAAAATCGAGACCGGATCATTTGGAGGGTCAAATCTAAAAATTGCATCATAAAGATATATGAGTCAATAAAGTAGAGCCATGATCATGTATATGTGATCTTAGACCAGTAGGGTAAGCCTAAGTATGAGAATGGATGACAAGTGGCCAAAAATTAAGCCTTTGGATTACCTAACAAATGAGGGAATCTTGGCCCTTAATTTGAAATATTTAAAGGTACCCTATAATAGTCCAGAATGCTCCAATATCATAGCAAAATTCCATCATCTCCCTCTTCTTTCCCTAAGAAATCTGAACCCTTCATTTTTAGGCACCTTCACCATTTTTCTTCCTTATTTCTTCAATTTCCACCAAATCCTAAGCTAAAATTTTACCTAGAAACGCTAAAAGGCTTCATTTTCATCCTAGAAAAATAATTGAAGCCAAAAGAAGTGGAGAAATTAAAGTTTTGAGGATAGAGAAAATTAACTAAATTAGAGGAAAATCAAGGGAAAAATAAAATTAAGGAAGGAAAAGGGAAGGAGAAGGAAATCTAGGTGATTTCCAAGCCATTTGAAGTTAGTGGATACCTTATTACATTTGATTTCTCAAATTTTGGTGAATTTTTACATTATGTAACTATGGTAATTCATTTTAAATGAGTAATTAAATTAAGATGACATAATATAATGATGAATAGACACGAGATGAACTTGAATTAGTGATGAAAATAACCAAATTAGAAATGAATCTATGTTGGCCGAATGGGTTACCATGGTGTAACATGGTGTAATTTGATAATTTAAAGCAATTGTAATGTAAAATGCATAATATAATCATGAGAAAATATGTTAGAATGTGTTAGGATGGAAAAAGACATGCGAACATAATGTTAAGTATGTGTACATAATGATGTTTATATGTATAAACTATGGCTATGCATGTAAAACGACTATGTAACCATGCAAGAATATTAATAATGACATTAGAAACATGTATGACATATAAACGAAAAGGAAACAATATCATAGGCATGTAAACATGGTGTGGCCAAATGGTATTGATATTGAAAATTATGTGACATTATGTCATATATGTGTAATTTCATGTGTATATGATGAAAATATGAATAATAAATTATTATGTATGTGAGAATGATAAATTAGAGAGTGGTTGAATTATGTACTTAATCTTAAAATAATGGAATTTGATATTTGATAATATGTTCCATAAGAATTAATCCATACAACGTATAAGGAATACAATAAAGATAATTGGAATGGAAGATGGTAAAAATATAATTATATCTAAGTGAACATAAGGATAGGAACAAAGATGATTCAAGAATATTAATGAAAATTAAGTATAATTTAATATGCTAGCAATGAAAATGAACATAAGAATGTTAATATCGTGAGAGTAGAAGAATAATCATAATATATGTGTGACATCATCATGAGATTGTATGACTTATACTGGAAAAATATTATATTTTATCGTGCATGAAGTAATATTAATATACATCTGTGAAATTATTTTTGTATATGTTCAATTAGGACAAAAACGTAATTATGTGATTAACTAAGGGAAAAATGATCAACCAGTGGTAAAAACGTGATTAAAATGGTTAAGACGGGTAATTTGATTAAAAATGGCAAAATAGTAATTAAGGAAAGTCACAAGGACTCACGGTAATTTTTCATCTAAGGAAAAATTTTTAAGAATAAAATATAATTTGTGTAATTAAAAGGAAATAAAAGCCAAAGAAAGTTTACCGAGTCAATTTTGGAGTTAAATTAATTAACCGAAAGAAAAGTCAACGGAAAAAGTCAAAATTGAAAAGATCAAACTTCAGGGGTAAAATTGAAAATTTTCACTTAAATTAGATAAATTATGAAATTAAATATGAAAGAAAATTTTTGAACCAATTAGAAGAAAATTTTAAGACGAGGAGAATAAATTTGAAATTCATGAAATTTAGAATTTAATTAAATTATTAATGAATTAATTGATTTAAATGCATAGGATATATATTGAGTGAATTTAATAGTTAATGTGTTTGAAGTGATACATTTATTTGATTGCGCGATGAAATGCATTGAGGTACCGTGTTTATTGATTGAAGTATGGTTTAAATAAATTTAAATAAACAACAAGTGAAATTATGATACAGCCAAAAGTTTAAAACTACGTGGTTCTGATTCCCTATACGGGATATGTAGGAAACTTGAGGATTTAAACCTCAAGTCCGAACCAATTATACTAATGTGACTAGGATCACCTTGATATATGCATCGTAAATGGAGAAATAATCTCAGGTGTATATTAATATACGTATACAAGTAATCGTTGTTAAAGTAAATTATGTTTATTTGAAAATTAATTACGAAAATTATAAATGAGAATAGTAGTATATTAAATGTATTTTAATTGAGTTGAAATTTAGTTGTGACATATTGAAGGATGGACTAGATATTTTGTGTCGGAGTTTGAAATAAAGGTGGATGGTAGGATATACTATGATAGAAGTGTTTTGAACACTATCTTTTCAGGAGGTGTTAACAGACTTTAGGGAAAATTTTGCCAATTTTTTTACTGAATAGTACTTTGTCGAATAATACGGCCTTTAAATAGAATTTTGTTTTGACCCTCATTAAAGAAATCTAAGTCTGAGTGTGTCATGACAACCAGTATCCAAGTATTCTTAACTAACCGGGTATAGGATGTTACAATATGTCTATGAATGATCAAAATGTGATGTGTGTGCCTAAAGGGCATCATTTATTTATGCAAGTAAAGAGTTGATTTTTAAACATGACATTTAAGCTAGATTGGGTAAAATGGTATGGGTGATCAAGAGTTTTATGAAACTAATAAGATAGACATGGTAAATGTGTTGTTTACGTTATTAAATGGCTTCAAATTCAATGGTAGGTGAATGTAAACTGCTAAACAAAATCTATGCAAGAAATAAGCTAATCCGGAACTATAATTAAAGCATTAGGTCGAACTTCGAAATTTTGGAACTACGTGGCTCTGATTCCCTAGATGGAATACGTATGAAGCTTGAGAATTAGCATATCAAGTCAGAATCAAATCGTATTAATGAAACTATGAACATTTTGGCATGTATACTGCAATGTGGAGAAAAAATTTCATGTATATATAAATATATATTTGTAATTATGGTAAATTAAGTGTATTTAAATTTGGTTATATGAATTGGAAACAAAAATATGTGCTTCACTTTTAAAAATTAATTGAGATTGAGTTGTGAAATGTTGGAGGAAGGGGAAATAAATTGTGTTGGAGTTTGGTTTGGAGATGAATGGTAGGATAGACCAAATTAGAAGTGCTGGAAAATCTTTCTTACAGGAAATTTTAAGGAATTTCAGAGGAAATTTTGTTAAAATTTTTATTAAATAAATAATAATTTGTGTAGCGATGTGGCCTTTAAATAAAAATTTGGTTTAACCCTCACCTAAAGGAATATAAATCCGAGTATAATATCAGTATTCGGATTTTTTAACTAACCGGATATAGGGTCTTACACTAGTAGTACTTAAAAATTTTTAAATGCTCCAATCACCCGTTTAGAGTATATTTGGAATTCACACAAATAAACTCTTAAATAATTAAAATTGAGTTAATTAAATACTACTTAAAATTTAAATTGGTCTAATCAGATTTATTTGACTATGGAAATAAACTTTAAAGTTCTGCTTTTAGCCATTATATATTTTATTTTTCCTGGAACATCATAATTTTTTAGCCATTAAATATTTTATTTTTCCCGGAACATCATCATTTTTCCGTGATAAAGGGCGGTGTGGGTATGCAAATTTCAGTTCCCAAAGCAGAGCATTAGTATTAGCGTGTTGACTACTTCGAGCAGTGGCTCATTAGAAATGGCTCGCCGAAGCGAAGTTCAACGCAGTGGAGATCAAGGTCGGCGGTCACATTCTCCGGTGGATGAACGACCTTTGTTTCATTTCTTCAAGATAATCCTTTCTAGTACACTGGAAGAAAAGAAGCTGGTAATCCACTTTATAGTAACTCTTTTCTTTTCTTGCATGCAACAATTATTGTTTAATTTCTCCATTTTCCGAGACCTCGTCAAAACCCCAGTTCAATTAAATCTATTTTTCTGCTGCTAGATCAAATTTTCTATTAGGATCAATGTAAATTTTGATTGATTTCTTGATAATTAAGAACCAAATTATCAATTTAGTTGATTCAAAGGTTAATTTGTTGCTCAATTGCCGTCAACTTTGTAACTCTTGTCATCTTCCGATGATCTGATGAGAAATGATTTCCATTTTGACTGTTATGACGTTTGATTGAATACAATTTCTGACTTAATTAAAACATCTGCATGCAGCGCATCCCGTATAAGTTTGTTCGGAAATTTGGAAATGAACTTTCAGATGTTGCTAACTTGATCGTCCCTAACGGTCGTGCTTGGAAAGTGGGGCTATCAAAAGCAGAAAACGCCATTTGGTTTGATGATGGCTGGCAAAACTTTCTAAAGCATCATTCAATCTGCAATGCCTACTTTCTAGTGTTTGGATATAGAGGTTTCTGCAATTTCAGTGTTTTCATATTTGATACTACTGCAAGTGAAATTGAGTACAAAAGTAATGATGAAGGCCCTAGTTGCAGTGAGAAGTCTCTAATTCCGGTTCAATGTCAAGATGATAGCTCTGTGGAGATCTTGACATCTACAATCTCCTCACCAGCTAGATGTTCTTTGAAAAGAAAAATTTCTGATTCAAGTGCAACTAAAAAATACCGTGGCAAAAGACACAATTCATCGGAGCGGAATCTGGGGATGCTGATGAGAAGTAGAGGTCCCAATAAAAGGAACAAAAAGCTGAAGGTGGAGGGATTGGCTGAGATAATTGACATTGAGGAGGATGAATCAAGAAGAGGCAAACAGTGCAAACACGAAAAACACAATAAATCTAAATGTAGTCCTGGTAAGATCTTTACAATGCAAACACCAATTAATATGCTGCTCTCAAAACCCTGCCCCCTCATATTGTTTCTTTCTTAAATAGTGACTCCATCAAATGCAGGCAAAACAGAATTATTGTGCAAAAGTGAAGATGAAGAAGTAGAAGTTATCACCAGCGAAATGCTTGAATATATCAAGGCACCCCAAGAAAGTGAGAGCGCAATCCTTACTGCTAGAAAGTACAAGTCTATAAATCCCGTTTGTGGTTTTGTTGCGAGCATATAATTGTCATGGCAGTAGGCTGGTAAGCCTTTATATGAGATATACAGATGATGTTTTTTTCATTTTCTCAGTTGAGATGTGCTTCTTCTTGGTTTATTTTGCAGTATTTGCCGAGGAAATTAGGAAGGCATCTGAGTGGAGCTTATGCATGCATCAAACTTCAAGTTTCTGAGGGAAAAGAATGGGAAGTTCATCTCTGCCGAAAAGGATATAAACGGGTAGAATTTGGAGATGGGTGGAACTCATTTTGTAGTGACAATAATCTGGATGCAGGAGATGTCTGTATCTTTGAGCTGGTGAAAGAAAAGGTGCTGAAAGTTTTGATATTTCGTGCAGTTAGAGATGCTAATACAAAAGTTGACTGCTAAAGGCAGAAAGTATTTGATTGGTTGGTTCTGTTCTGATGAGTCAAGAATCCAGTAACTCAATTGCATACACAGTCAACCATATAATAGGATGCAATCTCACTTGCATCATTTCACTTTTCGGTGCAGCTGAATGAGGGCAGACAGACGGCAGGATGCTCGCTGTTGAATTCACAGCATTTCTTTTTGCTGCTTGTAGTTTATATTAGGCAGTGTTGTTTGTGGCTTTTCTGATTTTGCTATAATGCATTATATAAAGCTTGGCAGAGCAGGGATGCCATGGCATCATTAATGGAGGTATAATTAAGGACTGTGTGTTCAATCTTCTTTCAATTTTCAACTGATGCAAATTCTGTTCTAGTACCATACATTGAACAGAGAGCAAAGCTGAAATATTCTATTGTGAAGGAAAATTATGATGACGGATTATAACTTCCAAAACTTGTCCATCGCTATATTAAAGACTTTTATTTATTTATTTATTTTTTGGTGCATATAATTGTTCTTTAGCGACCAGATTTTAAATCTCTGCTATTGTGGTCATTAATTAGCAACCTATATCGTTTGTCGCTAAATCGGTTGCTAAATTGGTCAATTTTCTAGTGCGACACATTTGTATTTATAATTGAAAATATTTGTGACTCATTTTAAAATTAATTATATAATTTTATCCAAAAATTTAC
This sequence comes from Excoecaria agallocha, assembly GCA_037975025.1. Lineage (NCBI taxonomy): Eukaryota > Viridiplantae > Streptophyta > Magnoliopsida > Malpighiales > Euphorbiaceae > Excoecaria > Excoecaria agallocha. The sequence continues at coordinate 6,880,869 of CM075806.1, read as the reverse complement.
CTCTTATTATAGACTTTATATGATAATTGAATTTCATCGAATCATAAATAAAATTATGAAATTGCAATATCCCCTCAAACCATATAGTTTTGACCTAAAGAAAATCGTTTGTATCAAGCAATCAGATACAAGCAATCACTAATTAACGCTTTAATTATATTAAAAATAATAATAAGCAATCAGAAGCTATTAGCACATTTAAAAAGGCCTAATACATAATTTAACCCCTGTGAACAAAAGAAAAAGTATAAAAAAAAAAAAATTTAAAGTCTGAGGGAACAAACTTCAAACCAAAATGCGAATTCTGCACATGGAAAATATGCAACTAGGCAGACCATCACCTGAAGATGTTGTAAATTGTTATTTTTGGAGTGCTTTTTTGTTGACTAATTCAAGCTCTAGCCACCTGTCCAATAACGTGGTTGTCATTATATTGCTCCACCTTCATTTGATTGTTTTTTTATGTTGCTATTTCTTAGGGATATTATATGTTAGTGCAGTGATTTATTTTTATCCATTTTAATTTTCGTGGTTACGTGTTTGTTATTTGTATGGGCCATATGTCTATTTAAAGATTCATTTATTTTATCATGTGGATATCAAGGAATACAAAAGAATTTATTTCAAGTCACAGTTCTTTACTTTTGTGAGCTCTATTGTCTTTCTCTTTCTACATTTTGTATCAGAACCCACATCTGTGTGGAACTGTGGAAGAGAAATTAAAGAGAGGATAAGTGGGCGAAAAAGAGTTGTGGTGAAATACTGAAATGGCAACCAACAACAACAATTTGAATGCTTAGAATGTTTTCATTTTCAATGGTACTAATTATCAATTTTGGGCTGTAAAAATGAGAACCTTGTTTAGGTCTTAAGAATTGTGGGATTTCGTAGAGAATGGATTTAGAGAAATTGCAGATCCCGAGCAAGCTATAAGGTTGACAGCAGCCCAAAGAAGTGAATTGAGGGAAAAGCGAAAGAAGGATGCCAAGGCCCTGTTCCTAATCCAACAAAGCATGGATGATGCTCTATTTCAACGGGTGATGGAAGCAACTACTTCAAAGGAAGCATGGAATTGGCTACATGAGCATTATCAAGGGTCTAACAAAGTGATGATAGTGAAATTGCAGACTCTTCGTCGTGATTTTAAGAATTTGACGATGAAGCCCATTGACAAAATACAAGATTTTTCTATAAGAATCTCAGTCTTTGTGAATTATATTTGTTCTTTTGGTGATGATTTTACAGAACAAAAAGTTGTTGAAAGAGTTCTAAGGAGTTTACCACCAAAGTTTGATCATATTGTAGCCGCTATTGAAGAATCCAAGGATTTATCTGATTATTCCTTGGTTGAATTGATCGGTTCTCTTGAGTCACATGAAGCTCGCTTGAATAGATCGGCAGGAGCTTCTTTAGAGCATGCTTTTCAGATAAAAGTTGAGATGAAGAAGTCTGAAGGCTCAGAAAGAGGTGGATTTGGCAATTAAAGAGGATATGGGAGAGGACGATCAAGCTGCGGTAGAGGTCATGGTGGTTCAAATGGTCAAGAGAGACACCAATGTAATGTAAACTCTCTATCTGTATATTCTCATTATGGTAACACTAAGCACTTGGAGAAACATTGTCGGCAAAAAAAAAAAAAAACAAATCAAACCATGGAAAAAATGCAATTCAATGCTGTAATTGCAAAGGATTTGGTCATATAGCAAAGAATTGCGAAGCAAAAGCGTAAGCTAATTTCCATAAACAGAAAGATGATGATTCTGATAATTTATTTGTTGCTTATTTGGGTGCTAATGTTGTTATATCCTCTGAGGTAAGGTATTTAGAAAATGGCTGCAGTAATCATATGATAGGCAGCTAGAGTTATTTTGTGGAAATTGATGACTTGGTGAAATCAAATGTGACCTTGAGAAACAGCAGTCAAGTTCAGGTGAATGGTATTGGCACAATCGCAGTAAATTACAAAATAGGTTGAAAACTCATTCATAATGTTATGTATATTCCTAGTTTGGGGAATAATCTTTTGAGCTTGGGTCAGTTATTGAAGAGGGGTTATTACACTGTTTTTGACAATGAAAATGCTTGATTTATGGCAGAAGGAGCAAGAATTTGGTTCATTATGTCAAAATGTCTGAGAATAAAATGTTTCCTATCATGTTTTCACAATTTGATCTTGCTGCCTTTGTCGCTTCAAGTGATGATGTTATTCTTTGGCATAGAAGATTTTCTCATCTCAATATTGGTGGGTTACAAATGTTACATGATCAGAACATGGTAAGATGACTTTCATCAATTCAGAACTTAAACTCTAAATGTGAACCTTGCATTTTCGGGAAACATTATCGTGAAAAGTTCCCGATGGACAAGTCTTGGAGAGCCACTAAACCTCTAATGCTTGTTCATGTTGATATTTGTGAACCGATGCAAACACCATCATTAAAAGGAAGTAAGTATTTCCTAATCTTTGCTGATGATTTCTTGAGAATGACATGGGTGTATTTTTTGAAAGAGAAAGCAGAGGCTCTTGTTTTTTTCAAGCAATTTAAAGTTGAAGTATAGAAAGAATCTAAAAGTTCAATCATAACACTCTGAACTGATCATGGAGGAGAATTCACAACCAAAGCATATGAGGTGTTTTGCAACAACGTTGGTAATCAGAGGCAATTGACAGCTAGCTATTCACTACAACAAAATGGTGCAGTGGAGGGAAAAAATAGAACAATTGTTGAAACTGCTAATAGCATGTTGAAAGAAAAGCATCTTTCATTAAAATTTTGGGCAGAGGTGGTGGCTACTGCTGTATATGTTTTCAACTGGTTACCAATGCAAGCAGTTGAAGGAAAGACCCTTTATGAAGCATGGTGTGGTAGGAAGCCACACATTAGTCATTTACAAATTTTTAGATCTATTGCCTATGCTCATATTCCATCAGCGTTAAAAAGGAAGCTTGATGAGAAAAGTATCAAATGCATCTTCATTGGCTCCAGCAAAGAGACAAAAAGTTATTGATTCTTCAATCCCATCACTGAAAAATTAATTATTAGCCGTGATATCATTTTTAATGAAGACGATGCTTGGGATTGGATAGAAGTAAGCACTGCACCTACCACCAGAGAAATTATTGAGTATGACTTTGGTTCCTTTGACTCAAACTCTACTTCGGATGAACCTATACAACACACAATAGACTATGCTTTAGATTCTCTTCCAAGAAAAGTAAGAAGTCTACATTTATGCTAATTCTGATTTTGCTTGTCTTGCCGTATAACTTACTTGTTTTGAAGATGCAACAACTAAAGAGGAATGGGTTACAACAATGAAAGAAGAATTGGTAGTCATTGAAAAAAATTAGACCTGGAGTTTGGTTAATTTGCCTAAAGGGAAAGATATTATTGGACTCAAATGGATTTTCAAGTCCAAATTTCATCCAAATGATTCATTAAAGAAGAACAAAGCTCGTTTGGTTGTGAAAGGGTATACACAAGTTCTAGGTACTGATTTTTGTGATACTTTTGCCCCTGTTGCACGTTTGGATAGGGTTAGATTATTTCTAGCCGTGGCTACTCAAAATATTTGGCCTATTTACTAATTTGATGTAAAATTGGCTTTTCTTAATGGTGATTTGGTTGAAGATGTATATGTAAAGTAGCCAAAAGGTTTTGAGGTGCAAGGGTCTGAATACAAGGTTTATAAATTACATAAAGCACTCTATAGGCTAAAACAAGCATTGCGAGCCTAGTATGCCAAAATTGATTCCTATTTTCTTAAAAATAATTTTTTAAGGAGTGCTAATAAGCCTACTCTATATATTAAGTGTTCTAGCAATGATTATTTGATGGTATGTCAATGATAATTTACACTGGTAATTCTTTTGGCTTGATGAAAACGTTTAAGGAGTTTATGATGGAGGCATTTGATATGACTGATTTAGGACTTTTACATTATTTTTTTTGGGTTTGAAAATTGTTCAAGATGCAGGTGGCATCTCTCTCTGTCAAAAGAAATATGTTGCAGATTTGTTGAAATGATTTGGGATGTTTAATTGCAAGGCTACCAAAATTCCACTTAATGCTAATTATAAATTACTTTTGGAAGATGGAGTTGAGAAGGTAGATGAGAAGTTCTTTAGAAGTTTGGTGGGAGGTTTGATGTATCTCACACACTCTCAGCTTGATCTTATATTTGCAGTAAGTTTGGTTTCACGTTTCATGCATAATCCAAGCAAATGTCATCTTGGTGTTGCTAAAAGAATACTGAGATATGTTAAAGGCACTATAAATTATGGGATAAGGTATGTGAAAAATGTAAACAGTGATCTTAGGGCTTATACGGATAGTGATTGGGTTGCTTCAGTAGACGATCGAAAAAGTACAACTGGATTTGTGTTTTTTTTTGGTGGAGGAGCTATTTCCTGGATATTAAAGAAGCAACAAGTTATTGCCTTATCTAGTACAAAGGCAGAGTACATAACTGCCATAGTTATTGCTTGTCAAGCAATCTGGTTAAGAAGGATTTTGCAAGATTGGAAGCAAGAACAAGTGAAGCCAATAAGGATTTGTTGTGATAATAGATCCACCATCGATTTATCAAAAAATCCAGTACACCAAGGCAGAACAAAGCATATAGAAACTCGACTCCACTTCATCAGAGAATTGGTCACCAAAAGAGATGTTAAATTAATTCATTATAGTACCGAAGAGCATCCGGGATATATGATGACAAAAGCCATTACTGAGAACAAAGTACTGAAATTTTGTAGCAGAATTGGAGTTGTTTAACTTGCTTGAATTAAAGGGGGGAATGTGTACTAATTCAAGCTCCAACCACTTGTCCAATAACGTGGTTGTTATTATATTGCTTCACTTTCATTTATTTGTTTTTTATGTTTCCATTTCTTAGAGATATTATATGTTAGAGCAGTGATTTGTTTTTCTCCATTTTACTTTTCATGGTTACGTGTTTTCTATTTGTATGGGCCATATGTCTATTTAAGGTTCATTTGTTTTACCACGTAGATATCAAGGAATACAAAAGAATTTATTCCAAGTTATAGTTCTTTACTTTTGTGAACTATATTGTCTTTCTCTTTTTACATTTTTGTGGACTTGATTGATGTAAATGATGCATGTGTAAATGTAAATGTGTTACACAATTGTATTTTGCTTAATGTAAATATGTTACATAACTGTGTTTTGCTTAATATTTATTTGAACTGCTGTAAATGATGTAGTAGTAAATGAAATTGTGTTACACATTTGTGTTTTGCTTTCTGTATTTTTGAAAATGCTGTAAATGGAATTATATTTTTATTTTAAACTGCTATCAATTTGCTGCAGAATTATGTATAGAAAATATTTACATCAATGGAACTAGGCCAAAGGTGCAAAAAATGAGATGATTTTTAAACATGTAATAAAATGAAAAGTATTAAAATGAGAAGATTTACAAACACCTGGTATCAAATATCTCACATTTGCACATGAAACAGCTACATGTTTTTCATTTGCATACAAAACAACTAGTTTTTTGTGCATTTTGGCAAATTATCTCATATTTGCATGCGAAACAGTTAGTTGTTTTGCATATGCACACAGAACAGCTAGCTTTTTATGCATTTTAACAAATTTTGCATTAGTATTATATAGTATTATCAATGTTTATTAGCCATTTTAAACTCTCACTTCATCCATCCAAGCCAAGCTAACATCCAGTTATTCAAAATAATTTTCAATTATTCACAGCGATAGATCAAAGAAGAATGAGAAATAAAGTTAAGAATTCTCAAGAAAAAGCTTATCCAAGTAAAATGACAAGTGAAAAACCTTCTCATTGGATTATCTTGAGTATTCGAACTTTTTGTTATGGCTTCAACTTGGCAAACACAATAAGGTATAACAATTCTTGTTCCTTGATTGAAAGTGTAGGTCCCAAAAGACACTCAAGAGAGAGGATGAATTGGGTGTCTTAAAATTTTCTGGCTAAATTTTAATGTGATAGAATTTTATACAATATCAAATTTCTAACTAAAAATGCAGAAAATGTAAGACAAAATAGAAAACCAGAGTAGACATAAAATTTGTAGTGGTTCAGCCTTAATGTCTACCTTCACTCCTCAAGAATTACTCTTGAGTATTACTCTCCACTCTTAACTCTTTTAAGGGAAAGAGTCAAAGCCAATATAAAAACCTATGTATATCTATCCATAATTTTTTTTCCCAAAGTAAAATATTAAAATACTTACTAGAATTTTACCTTAGGTTCTAGCTAACCCAAACTCAAAATCTTTCACAATAGTACCTCACAAGTAATTACAACAAAAACTATAATCAAATTGAGGAGAATATGTAAAGATAAAGTACAAAGATGGAAAGTGAGATTTAAAAAAAGTAAGTTTTTTCTCTTAAGAGGTTGAAAATTTTTTTCAAATGATATCTAGCCATCTAATGGGTCTTACTACATGTATTTATACAAAAAAATCAATCTTAATTGCTAAATCCTAAAAATAGCCTTTAGAATAGTCAATTCTGGGTCCAACTAGCCATTATTTTATCCTAACGTGCCAGACAGATTTCTATTCAGAAATCTATCCAGATTTCTAATACTATTTCTCATAGTAAATTTCTAACGAACCAAATTCTAAAATATTTTCTAAAATAAATCAGTTTTGACTAAAACTTAATTTTATGACTTAAAAACATTTTTATGCAATGTTAAAGCTTAGAAAATGTATGCATGAGAGATAGATTATGCCTCAATTTGATATTACATTTGAATACCCTAATTTCCTATAAACTAAAACATTCTTCAACTTGAGTCTTCATGCATACATCACAATCTCCATTTTTGATATTTGCATCATAAAGACATATAGTATTTTTTGCAGAAATAAGCTTAGAACAACATTCACACTAGAGTTTATTTAAGGTTTGATTATTATCAAAATGTGGATATAGCCTTGAGCCAACAATCTCCCTCTTTTTGATGATGACAAAACCTTAATAAACTCAACTTAGAAGTTTATCTAGGTTAGTCTTTAAAAGCTCCCTCTAAATATATACATGGGGGTATTTACAGAAAATAAAATCCTATAACAGAATATAAAAAAAACCTTTTTATAAGTATATCATGCTGCATATGGATAATTATATCAAGAAGTATAATGAGTATGATCTAAGGCATAGATTATAAACTTAAAGCAGACACAATTCATCTTAAAAAAAACTGCATAGAAGCATAAACATATAATGTTCAACATATATTAGAAGCATTAAAGCATCACATAATATTTCTTTCTCTTTTTGTCATCAATTAAAAAAGAAAGAGCAAAACCAAGCATAGAAAAAATAAAGTTAGCATCCAAGGTAGAGATATAAAGTAGAACCATGTTTAAGACCTAACATAATGTTTTAGGTAGAGAGACAAAATAAGATGACAATAAAAAATCCAAAAGCCAAAAGATTAAAGATCTACATCCATTGGGAGAGAATTGCTATCAGGTTGCCCAAGCTTAGGAGGATTTTTGACTCTCAAAATAACATTGCGAGCAGACTTGTGAGGAGGTAAGACAAAGGATTCCTTTGGAAGGAAAGCCTTATCATAGCTTGCTTGAGCTGGCTCACTCACAAAATAGACAGGGGCACTAATTATGGTAGGAATTAAATTAGCAATGGTTTCGAAAATCTTACTCATTTGATCGAAGAGAGAAGAGGCAAAGGAGAATTGAGTTTGAAGTTTTGATAGTTTCTGTTTCTCCAAGATATAACAAGAATCAATTGCAAGAATTATTAGAGGCTCTTCATCAGATTTAGTTGAGGTCTTTGAACTGGAAGATTTCTCAACATGAGAGCTTGCAGGCACTTGATTTCTAGAAGAAGCATCAGACAAACTGTTAGATTATGCATCAAATTTATGCTCAAATTTGGCCTCAGATTTTTCTTCGGATTCAGCATCGGATTCTTCATTAGAAACAACTTTAGATTTGTATCCAAATTGACCATCAGACTCTTTGTTAGATTTATCTTCAGAATTGTTGACAGACTTTTCAGCAGATTTACCATAAGATTTTTCCTCAGATTCTTCGTCAGACTGCTTATCCTAAAGTTACTTACTTTCAATATCATCAGACTGTTGTACCCTTTCTGATTCTTTAGGTTCACTAATTTTCATGCCCTTAAGATGCTTGCATAAAGGCAAGAAATTGAGCAATCTGCACTTGAAAATTAGCATCCATAGGCAAAGACTGAACATGTATGATTTCTTTACCTTTTCCAGACTCTTTGACAGATGCCTTTTTTGATTTTAGCGTAGGTATCTCAACAAATTTTCTCTTCCCTATAAAAACTATTTTACCAGCCTCTTTGTAAAACACAAAGATAATCTTCTCAATCTTATAAGCCTCAGACTTAACATCATCGTTCACAATATGCCAGTACTCAAACAACCGAGTTAAAATCAAGCTATAAGGTTTCTTATCTTTAAAAGATCAAGTAGCTATATAGTTAAAAATTAAAAATGGCAAATTGAAGTCTTTGCTAGAGTGAAAATGCCACAAAAACACAATATCCAAATCTGATAAATAAGACATACTCCCAGCACATGGAGTAACATATTGGCTCATGCATTTTGTCAAGACTCTATATTGTGCCAATAAATTTGACGCTAATGGACATTTAGAGGCTCTACTACCATTACTAGAAATCAGACTTAAAAATTTATCTTTATCCAACTCTTTAAACTCTAAAATGTTACTATTACTGCATGTGCATTTAGAACTACTCAAGGGCATGGAAAATAACTTGGCAATTAAAGAAGGACTTATAGTAAAGATGGAACCTTTTACCACCACTTTAAAAATTTTAGCCTCAGTTTCGAACCGAGAAACATAAAACTCCATCACCAAATCGAGATAAAGTTTGCTGCTTCGATATTTGAATAATGTCTTCCATTTTTGCTTCTCAATGTACTGAGCAACATCAGAGGCTGATTGAACTAATTCATCCCATATAATAACCTTTGATAGAAGCAAGGATTGGGTTGTAAGTAAGGAGCTAGAGGATTTTGAGGGTTCAATTTTCGATTTTGTAGATCTAGATGGAGTGGTCTTGGGTATGGAGGACGGAGCTGAAGAAGAAGGCGCCGGAGGAGGTGAGGGACTCCGACGAGGGTGACGCTTGGTGACAGCCTTCGATCATCCCATGGCGAAAGTGAAATAGAGCGATGGTTGAAGAAGAAGACCAATTTGAGGAAACAAGGGAGATGGCATTGTCGGTTTTGAGGACATGACAAACAACAATTTTGGTTTTTAAGAGAATAAAGAGATTAAAATTAATAACTGTAGCCTTGAATAGAATTGAGAATAATTAAATAAAGAAAATACTTTAAGATGTGAAGTGAATAGATTTGACAAGAGATGACATTTGCAAAAGTCAAGTAGTCAAAACGCATGGAAAATTGTAAAGGTGCAAGTACCGAGAGGCTGGAAAGAAAATAAGAAGAAAAAGTAAAGTTTAATGATAGGGCTGGCTCTATGTTATTTTGAATAAAAGTCACAACATAATAGGGATGATTAAGATATTTTACTTTGTTTGACCACTTTATCTCATTTTTAACCACACCCACACATAACCTTCTTTTAAAAATAGTCATTTGGACAACTTTTTATTAAATTTAACTTTTCCAAAAAAAATAAATACATAGATTTCTTTAAAAAGTTTTCCTTAGCCTCTTTAAAAGACATAAACACTAAACAAAAATTTCTTTAGCTTTTTAAAGAAGTCGAAAAGAGATGAATCAAAAAAATTTCTTTAGTCCTTTTTACAGAGATGAAAATTTTCTTTTAACCAATTTTTGAAAGGGACGAACATAAAAAAAATTTTCTTTAATTCTTTTGAAAAAGATGAACACAAAAAAATATGTATATCAAGATTCAGAAATACTCATTCCAAACTTTCTTCTTAGTTGACAAAATCTTTCTTCTTTGAGAGGTTTTGTGAAGATATCAGCTATTTGGTGTTCTATAGAGATAAATTCCAGTAAAATATCTCCTCTTTGTACACGATCTATGATGAAATAATGACGAAATTCTATGTGATTTATTCTTGAATGGAGAAATGGATTTCTAGTAAAATTTATAGCACTTTGTGTTGTCACAAAATATTGGAATTTTGTCAAATTCTATCCCATAATCTTTTAATTGCTGTCTAATCTATAGAATTGGGGCAATACATCCACCAATTGTTATATATTCTGCCTCTATAGTAGACAAAGCCACAAAATTTTTTTTCTGCTTAACAAGGTAATTAGAGAGCTTTCCAAAAAGTGGCATGCTTCAGAGGTGCTTTTTTGTCGATTTTACATCCACCGTAATCAGTATCAGAATATCCAATTAAGTTGAAAGAAGTATTCTTTGGATACCATAGTCCTAAGTTTTGTGTTCCTTGCAAATATCTCATGATTCTTTTTACTACAGATAAGTGAGATTCTTTTGGAGCTGATTGAAAGTGGGCACACAGACACACACTGAAGTGAATATTTGGCCTACTTGCTGTGAGGTACAATAACGATCCAATCATCCCTCTATATAATTTTTCTTCAACATTTTTCCTTTCTCATCTTTTTCCAACTTAATAAATGAACTCATAAGAGTACTGGCAGATTTTACATCAGACATTTTGTATTTCTTTAGTAATTTCTTAGTGTATTTTACTTAACTAATAAAAATACCATCTGAACATTGCTTGATTTGGAGACCCAAAAAGAACATTAGATCACCCATCATGCTTATTTCGAATTCCATTTTCATAATAGCTTCAAACTCTTTGCACAAAGAAATGTTAGTAGAACCAAAAACTATATCATTAACAAATATTTGAACAATTAAAATATGAGATGATTTATGCCTGATAAAAAGGGTATTATCTACTTTTCCTTTATTAAAACCATGAGCTAGTAGAAAATAACTTAATCTTTCATACCAAACTCTAGGAGATTATTTTTGTCACACCCTTCTCGGAACAGTCCTTTCCGAATGAGACTTAGCTGAAATCGGTAATTTTTTTTTCCGAACAATTCGAAACACTTAAAATACTTTTACAATAATTTCAAAATCAAGTAACAGCCTTATAAACAATTTAAAACAAACACCAAACATCATATAAAAAACTTATACTATCCATTCATCTAAGACAATTAAAAATACAATTCAAGCTTTTACTTTAATAGTCTAAGTATATACATGCCAAAGGCTTACACCAACTAACACAAAAATCTTCTCTTCTGATCTGGACCTTCAATGTACTGTGCTCCCGCAATACTTCAGAACCTGCACGCAGTAAACACTACGTGCTAAGCATTAAACATACCCAGTGGTGACTACTAATCCAAGAATTTCCCAAGAATAAGCATAACTTCGCAATTTATGCTTCTACTAATATTATTTCATTAAGCCTTTTCTTTTATCTTGGTTAACAATAATCATGTTATTAACTCGCATTGTGGTAATTATTGTTCTTTCGTTTCTAAACCCTCAACGTTACTTTACAGTATCTTTTTAGGTGGATCGATATCGAATTTACTTATACTTTTACGATACTCTTTACTATAATCTTTACTTTATCATTATTTTTGTTATATCTTTGAGCCATAGCGATTTAATTATTATTTTATTTAGCAATGTATATTGGTACTCGTATTTTTACTAGTACCCAAAATAAACTAGTTTTAATACTTGCTTTACTGGTCAATTATTCAATCTATATTCTAACTTCACTTTTTACTATTTATTCTATTAATTTACTTTAACTTTAATCTAATAAATACATTACTGTAAAAAGGCTTATACGCTTTATCGCAAAGCGATATAGCTATTTTGGAGTACTTTGCAGTCAAAACTTTTTTTTTCCTTCTTTTATACATTTACCCATATTCAATTATATGTTAGGATTTATATCTTTCACTTTTTCCTCATTGTATAATTCTATGTCTTTATATCGTTTTACTTTTCATTTAACTTATCTTTCAGAAAAGCGTTACCTATTAAATTTCACTTCATGTTAATATCATCACTTTTCTAACTTTAAACAGGAATATTAATATTATTTTTCAGACTTGTCATTATTTTTACAGTAGTAATTGGTACAAGAATTACTAATCAATTAAAATTATCTTTTCACGTAAAACAAAATATATTTTAAATTCTTATAAATACTTAACTAAACATTGATTTAATATTTTATTCTTATAAAACTTTTCTTTTTCTTATTAATTACGCTTTTTAGAAATCTTTACAGATTTATTTTAACTTTGCATTTTCTTTCAAACGAATCATTTTTCGTTATAACTTTTTATATTCAATTCAATTAAACAGTACCTATTTATTCATTTCAATGTGCCCCTAGTGTAATACGATAGGATTCTCAGATATAATACACAATACATGGACCCCACAGGGCCACAACAGAGAGAGAAGTGATCCCCGAGGAATCATTTCTCATAGAGCATATAACAGAGTAGAGAATGCTATGGTGATCAGAGATCCAGTTCACAGCATAGCAAGTCACCATAACTTACATCGCGGTATAAGGTGTCCATATGGCTAACTATTTATATCCTAAACAAGAATAATAATACCTGTCTATCGCTAAAGGCAAACATAACCAATCACATTTATAAACGTTTTTGAATATTTAAAAATCTTTAATTTTTTTCTTTTATTCCTTTGTACATTATATTCTGAGCAAATACACTCTTTTAGTACTTTTGACTTTTCAATAACTTTCGTCTTTTCTTTCACTTTGTCTTTTCAATTCACTATTGTGAATTATTCTTTAATAATTCATTCAAACACTTGAGCTTTTCAATCTTTTATACAAATTATGAATTCTCTTTTATTCTTTTTGTATAATTTTTTACGAATCATTTTCAATACTTTTAGGCTTGACGTTTTTACAATTTTTTCTTTTTCAGTCCAATTTTTCAATTATTCGATATGCCAGCTTTATTTCGTCGGCAAATTATTTTTATAATCATTTATTCTTTTAATACTTTTTATTAACTAATTTATTTTGATAAATTAGTCACATCTTTATTTTTCTACTTTTTATGCAATTAGAAACTTTATTAATATCATTGATTATCTTCCGCCTCGAAAATGTATAATTTGACTTTTTCTATCGGATTATCCATTTCAAATACATAATTATAATTTTGCCATTATAATTATTTATTTTCATTTTTATTATATAATTTCTTGCATTATTTATCTTTTATTCTTTATTTTTACCATTTTCGGGTAAAATTACATTTTAGTCCTTATACTATGGAAATTTTATCTTTTAACACAGATAGGTCTCTAAAATTATTATTTTGCCCTTATTACTATTTCTTATTTTTACTCATTAGTCACCAACTTTGACAAAATTACTATTTTTCCCCAAAACTTTTATTTTCTTTCATTTAAGTCCTTTTTTTCACTTAAAACTTCATTTTATCTTTCTTTATTCACTTATCAATTTATTTCCATCATTTTTATTCATCTCATGAATTATCTACCGATAATTCATTATTTTTATTATTTTCACGACTTGATAATTATTTCAAAAAATTCATCGGTTGACTTTTTATTTCTTGTCATTGACATTAATTTAATTTCATATTAATTCATCTTTTTAGTCATTTTTATATAATTATGCATTGCTATTTCAATTATTTTTATTGTACAAATTCACATAAAAATCCCAATAAAATCCCAATAATTTCAATAAATTCCAACAAAATTTATTTGTGCATTATTTATTGGTCATTATTATTTTTCATCAAAATAGTCACTTAATTCACTATAAATCAAAATTTTCATTTAATAAATACACTATACTTAATCTTAAAAATACTCAAATTAATTTCAAAAATTCTCTAAAAATTCATAGACATCAATTCTCATGTCTATTATTATTTTAAGCTAACATACATTAATTTTATGCATTTTTCTCATTAGTTTCTTTACCCAATATAATTCGGACACCAACATTCTTCACCTTAAAAATTTTATTTATTCCATTAAGGCCTTCATTTCATTTCATCTCATGCTTAATTTCATTTACCCTAACATAATTTCATTAATTAACAATTTTACATATTTTCACATTAATTACATAATTAAGAAAAATTCATATTAATAGGGAAACTAAAGGATTTTGTAGTCACTTACCTCTTTCCAAGCTTAATCTTTCTTAAGCCTCACTTTTCTTCACTTGACACAAAGCAAAAATCTATCTATCCACAAATTCATCCTTGGCCAAAATCTTCAAGCATTCCTAACCTCAATTTCTTGTCCTCAAATGAAAAATCCAAGCCCATAATTAGCTTCTATACCTCAAAAATTACAAGAACACATCCAAAAACCAATGAAAATCACTTAACTTTTCAAGTTCTATCTTACCTCTTTTTCTTTCTTTACTTGATTCCTTACCTTCCCTTGCTCAATTCACTTGATTGAGGCCACTAGGATGACCTAGAGAGATAGAACTTCATCTTCTATGTTGAGGTTTATGAGAGATTTGGGGTAGAAGAAGAAGAAATCATAGAGAGAGAGAAGAAGGAGAGGGTTCGGCCACCATAAGAAGAGGAAGGGAGACCTGGAAAATCGGAGGAATTTTCAGACTTCCTAGCCTCTTATACCCTTCTTAATGGGCCCAAAAGAGGGCTTAAATAATGGGCTTAGCCCAATTTAAAATTAAGGCCCATTTATACCTTTTTAAAGTCCAATCCAATTTCTCTCTCTTCCTCACTTAAAATCATTTCAATTTTGATTCCATCATTCTTAAAACATCGAAAATACATAGGACATAAATTTTTGGCTCAATCGGAGTCCGTTATCGATCCAATTCAAACTTATCGGTTCGATTCGATAACTGCTGGTGTCACCGAAAAATTCAATTCTCATCACCAAAATATTCTACATAAAAATTCATATAGGCACACAAAATCTAGCAATATTCGGAGTTCGTTTACTATTTTTAATTATTTATGCAAAATCAAGTCCCTTTCCCTACTAGGGAAATTGACTCGTTATCTTTTTCGTATTTTTGACTTTTGGATGCCCATTTGACCTCAAATTCACTTCAAATTTCAATTTTGGACTCACCATAACCAATATTTTCCGATGGTCCAATAAAATATTTTTAATTTTCGGGTGTCCTTTCGGGCCCGAAAAATACTATTCACGGCTGACCCGGTGTTGAGGCCATTACAATTTCAAACCATACAAAGCCTTTTTAAGTTTGTAAAAAAAATCAAGATTTTCAAAATTTTCAAAACCTGGGGGTTGTTCAACATAAACTTTTTTATTTGAAAAATCATTTAAAAAAACACTTTGAACATCTATTTGATATAATCTAAAGTTTTTGAAACATGCAAATGCACACAGAATTCTAATAGCTTCTAGTCTAGCTACGGGTGCAAAATTTTCATCAAAATCTATACATTTCTCTTAATTGTAGCTTTGAGCCACTAATTTGGCCTTGTTTCTAACGACATTACCTTGCTTATCTAATTTATTTCTAAACACCCATTTTGTTCCAGTCATAGAACAATTTAAGGGTCTAGGCACTAAATGCCAAACTTTATTTCTTTCAAACTGATTTAACTCTTCTTGCATAGCAATTATCCAACTATCATCATTTTTGGCATCAATAAAAGTTTTAGGTTCAAGTTGAGAGACAAAGGCAACTGTAAGCACTAGGTCCTGAGGCAGCCTTTGTCAGGGTTACCTAATGAGAAAAACTGCTCCTTTAAAAATAACAAATTGAGGACAAAAAACCCTTCATGGTATTGAAATTATTTTCTTAAAAACTTTTTAAAACATTTTCGAACTTGTCTCGGGCATCCGATTGACACAGAGGGCCAAACAATAAAAAATATCCTCAGTCGGGAACTTGAAATTGAGTTATGTGCATTTAAGAGCCTTGCACGTCGTGCATTTATGGTCTATACACCTGTGCATTTGAAGAATGTTCATCATTTGGCCTAGAAATTAGGATTTTTGCCTTTTTTGGTATGAACGGCCTTGCATAAAAGATTGTACAGCCGTGCACTTTAAATAATCTTGCCTTTTAAGCAACTTAACCTCCTTTTAGAGTGTACAGCTGTGCATCCCTATGGTACGACCGTACACTCAAAAGGTGGTAAACTTTCCTATGAGGCAAGTGGGGAGCACAACTTGAGTGTACAGTCGTACATTGTGAATGCACAGCCGTAATCTCCCTCCTTTATAAGTTTTCTTCGAATCCTCTTCAAGGATTGGTTGGCCAAGTTTTGAAAATTGAAAAAATAGAGTTAACCTTGCTTTCAAAAGAAAGTCTTCGAAACTTTCAAATAGCTTTAAAAGTTTTCTAAGCCAAAAGGGGATTTTTGGCTTTTAGCTCTTATCCTTCAATTATTTCTTGACTATTTCAATACTACAAAGAGTATATGAATCCGACATTCGACAGTTTAATTGAGTAAGTACACTGAAAGTAATACAAAAAGCCTTTTTCAGCAGTTTCGCATTATGATAAATTTTGTCATTCTTCTCATCTATTAGTTTTATTATAAATTAATTTTTGCTAGATTTAAGTTATGAAACCCTTTAAAAGGGTATATTGCTGTGTGATAAAAATTATTAGGTCATCTTCTTTAATTTCTGTTTTGTCCGTTTCTTTTAAAACCATTTTCTTCCAAAATAAAATCCGATTTAAAAATTCATCTTTGTATTTAACTTCCTCCTTTTGCTCCCTTTTGGATCTGTTGTTGGCGAGGATCCTATTTTAAACAGAACAGAAAACTCACCATTATCAGATTGAGACAACCGTGTATTGTTTGACACGCACCTGTGCGATTAACGATGCACGACTCAAAATATATTTTCTTGCTTTTTCAGGTAAAAGAACCGATCGTATATCGTCAAACGTGCTCTCGTGTATTTTTTGATATACATGCTAGATCCTTATTCTTTTATCTTTTTCACATTTCTTAGTTCAAATTAGTTTTATATATGTCTTCTTTTCCTTTTTTATTTTCATTATCATTTTTTGTTGTTATCATTATTATTATGGCTTTCGAGGAATAAAGACTTTAGTGGACATATCCAAGAAAGTACTCCTAGTAAGTCCACTATCCTCTCTCTTTATTGTAAAAACACCTTTTTTGATCGCAAATAGAAAATGTCACAAAATATACTTATAGTGATTAATTGGGGTGTTTCATTAATAAAGTCGGACCAATGTCCACATTTTACCTAGGAAATTCACATGTAAAAATTGATCTTTAATAACGTAAATGATTTTATACATAATTAAATAACACAGGATGTTTCTTAAATAAAACTTGGACCGGCAAGTCCCTGTCTTCAAGATCTCGCAATGAAACGTGATAATGGTGATTTATATGATATTTTTAGTATGTTTTTAGGTATTTAATTGAGTTAATTTTGTATTAATTAGGTTGAATTTGAGTTTAATTAGATAATTTATATTTTTGGTGTTAATTATAAATTTTGGTATTTTTCAGGATTATTTTGCAAGAAAAATGACTTAATTGTAAAAAGGCAAGAAGATTTGGGCCAAAACTGTGAAAAGAGAAAATTAATGTTAGAAAAGATGCATGGAGTCTAGTAAAAGATCAATTGGCTGTGTGTATTTGTGTCTAAAGTTTTGAGTGGCCGTGCAGTGAAGAAGTGAAGAACAAGTGGCTGTGTGTTTCTAGCTTGTGAAGACTACTTGGCCATGTACTCTCTTTGAAGAAATCATGCACTGTAGTGCATAGAGAAGCAGGAAATCATGCTTGGCCATGCACTTCCATTGGGGAAGAATGCACGGCAGTGCATTTCATGAAGGTAAAAATCTGCTTGGCCGTGCGTTATAGACTCCCATGCTGCGAAGGATTTTTCGATTAAGAAGACTTCTATTCCTACTTTAATTCAGGAAGTTTAGAAGGATTTTACAACTTGTTTTGCCTATAAATAAAAGTCTGAATCATCAAAGATGAGGCATTAACCATTAGTTATCAAGAATTCATTAGTTTTTAGTTTTTTATGTTGTTTTTTGTTTTCTCTATTTTTAGTGTTTTCTTAAAGGTTTTTTTAGTTTTAAACATGCCTAATGAGTATTTTTCTTTAACTTTTGCTAGAGGATACTTGAATCCTTAACTTTTATTGTGATGACTTAAGCTTGTGCTTAATTTTAATGTAAGTTTGATTATTTCTTAGTACTTAAGCATATTATTATCATTATTTAACTAAAGTTTGGTTGTTAGCTTGATTAATTATTGGTTAATAATTGAATTTTGGTTTGATCATCGATGTACATTTTCTTAGATTAGTTTGCTTGGGTTGATGCATGATTATGTTCTGAATAAGAGATAATTTTGTGTTAATTAAAGTAAGTTAAGATTAAGAAAAAATGTAATTAAGAATATGTGAAAGTTAAATTACTTGAAAAAATATTTAATAGACATCTAGGAGGATTAATTCAGATCTCTATGCTATGTGTTGAATTGTTCTGAATAAGAGAATTTTAATACTTGAAATGATAATCTTGAGTAAAGTTATCTGATTTTATTCATCTGAATTCTTCATAATCACTTGTGTTTCTCTTTTAATTAAGTCAATAGAATGAAAGTTAAGGTTGATAGTTTTTTTAGCAAGAGAATTTCAGTTAATGTCTTGTTTTTAATTCATGTTAGTTTAATTTTAGTTTTTATTTTGTTTAATTGTTCATTTAGTTTAATTTTTACCTTTAAATCAAAAATATGTAGGAAATAATCTCAGATTGATTTAATTCATACATAGATATTATCCTTAAAAATTCATGTTTCCTTGGATATGATATTTGAGATCTTAATCTATATTTTCCTATATTACTAGCCGATCTAGTACACTTACTAGACACCGATCAAAATGCTTCTTCAATAATCCACATGTGAGGATCAAAGTCCTCACCTAAAAAGATCATAATGAATTGCTCAATTTATGGATGTCTTTATCGCTATATTTTATGCCATGATTTATCGCTTTTTTACGTGATTGGATGCGCCTTTAATTTCTATATTTGCTCCAATCTTACATGAAAGAAAAGGGATAACACGATTAATTTGAAAGTCATTATGTCACGTTTGTTAAATGTGAAAATAAAAGCGAAATTCCAAACCCTCTCTGGGTTTTTTGGCCTTATGAGGTCGGAACACCCTTTTTTCCAATGTTCTATTGGGTGGCGACTCCTTACTATTCAGCCTTGTGGTGCACAACTAGACGTTTTTTGGTCATTGATCATTAGCTATAAGATAGGGATAGTTGGACATGCTGCATCACACCTTTTGAGGTTTATGATTTTCCAAGTCGAGTTGAGTTCCTTTCTTATCTCGAAACGACCGTCGGCCTGGGCTGGGAATCTTAACCTAGTTTTGTCCCTAAAAGTTGGATCGAATCGCTAAAGGTCAGAGGTTTTCTCACTCGAGCTCGACAATCCTTTGGTTTCGAGGGTGAAATCGGGTGTCGGTGTCCCAAAAGGGGTAAGAGACAAAAAAAAAATGGGCGTGTCACAACAACATTACCATAATATTCTCTTAATTAATATTATTTTTGTCATCATTCTTTCAAAAGGATCAATTAATAAGTTTTCCATGGGGTGATACTTGTGAAATCTCTAATCTTTGGGCAATTCTGTTGGTTGTTCATATTGCTGTTCTGACTGATTTTTTGGTACATTTTCTGGTGAGTTTTTTGGATCATTTTCTGATTGAATTTCTGGTTCATTTTTTGCTTTTTCATGTTGCTCTAGAATTCTGTCATCCGATTCTAGTTGCGAATCTAGTGATTTTTCTGTTTCAATATTCTTTTGATTTTTGTCACTTTCTTTCTCAAAACCTATTTCATTATCATAAGAATTCATTTCTCTAGGATTTATGTTAGTAAAATCAAATTTAACATTTATTGATTCCTTTACTTTATGTGTTTTTCTATTAAAAACTCTATACGCTTTAGAATTTAAAGAATAACCCAAAAATATGCCTTCATCAGATTTTGCATCAAATTTAACTAGGTTATTTTTATCATTAAAAATGAAACACTTACAGCCAAAAGGTTGGAAGTATCTTATGTTTGGTTTTTTGCCTCATAGTTCATATGGAGTATTTTCTAACATTGTTCTGATCAGAATTCTGTTCAAGATGTAGCATGCAGTGTTGATTACCTTGACTCAAAAATACTTTGGCAAGTTGTTCTCATTCAACATCATTCTGGCCATTTCTTGAAGAGTTCTGTTCTTTCTTTCTACAACACCATTCTGTTTTGGTGTTTTTGGAGCAGAAAAGGTATGACTTATTTCATAATAGTTGTAGAATTCTTCTAATTTCTGATTCTTAAATTCTCTTCCATGATCACTTTTAATGCTTGTGATTTTGTATCCTTTTTCATTCTGAATCTTCTTACTCAACTTCTTAAAAGCTTTAAATGTCTCATCCTTATGAGCAAGAAACATTACCTATGTATATCTTGTGTAGTCATCCACCATATTAAATACATATAATTTTCCATTAATACTTGAAGGACTTATAGGTCCAAATAAATCTATGTGTAGAAGCTTCAAAGCTTTTTTAGTGAAAATCTCATTCTTAAATTTATGTGAACTTTTGGTTTATTTTCCAAGTTGGCATGCCTTGTATACATGATCTTTATCAATCTTCATTTTTGGCATTTCCTTCACCAAATCTTTTCTGACCAACTTTTCTAAAGTATGAAAGCTTGCATGTCCTAATTTTCTTTGCCATAAGATGCTTAGATCTTCTTTAGAAATTAAACATTTAGCTTCACTTTTCTGAATATCTTTTAAATTGACCAAGTAGATATTTCAAGATCTTTGCCCTTTTAGAATAGATTTTCCCGTTTCAACATCTTTTACTCTACAATGATCCACTTCAAAAATAAATATTTTCTTCTTATCACAAAGTTGACTAATGTTCAACAAGTTATACTTTAGACTTTTAACAAGAGAAACATATTCAATAATTGGATTAGTTCCAATACCAATGATTTTTTCTTTTTTATTATCACTAAAACTGAAAAAATCACCTACAGATTTTTTCAGTTTAGAAAAATTATTTTTGTCCCATATCATATACCTAGAACAACCACTATCCATATACTATTTTTTTGTCTTGGCGATCCTTAGGCAAATCTGCAAAGAGATTAAGTATTTTTAGATACCTAACCTTTCTTGGATCCTTCATTGTTAGTTAATACATTTGTAAAATTTTTAACCACCCATTTCTGATTGGCTAAATTAGTATTCTTCTTATAATGACATAATTTCGAAATATATCATTTTCTACAATAATAAAAGCATGTAGCAGAAGAGCTAATTAGAATTTTATTATATGAATATTTTTTAGGCTTTTTCTGGATGTAATTTATGTGATAGCTTTTTTGATGTACTTGCATAAGTTTTATAAACAGATTTTGCATTTAGATTTTTAACAGAATTTTCATTACATACACAAATCTATTTTCCTTTCTTATTGCATTTTTCTTTCAAAGAGATATATTTACCTTTCAAGTCAGAATACTCATTTCTTAATTTGATTTCTGTCTCTTTAACATTTTCATACTCCACACATAATACATCAAATTGCTTCTTCATTTTATATGCGTATTTTTAATCATATGATATTTGTGATGCAAATTTTCAAAGCACTCAAGCATTCTTTCATATTCATCACTATTTTCATTTCAATCAGAATTTAAGTCAAAATCACATACCTCAGAATTTTCTAAATTATTTTCAAGTGATCTTCTTTCAACAGTAACATTATGTTCCATATCAAAATTTATTGCTCTTCATGATTAGAAATTGCCATCAGATTAATATCATCGAAATTTGCAGATTTTGGTTCACTTGTGAAAGAGTCTTCACTGTCACTCTATGTAGCTTTCATAACTTTCTTTCTGAACTTCTTCTCTTTTCTTTTTAGATTTGGATACTTGGATTTGATATGACCAAGTTTGTTGCATTCATAGCATAACACATCTCCAGCAGATTTTGATGAGTTTTATGCCTTATGATGAGAGAATTTCTGGTGCTATTTTATGTATGATTTTTTTCCTTTTCTATATAGTTTTTTGAACTTCTTTGTAATCAAGGCCATCTCATTATCACCTGTAGAATAATCACTTTCAAATTCTGTTTTGAGAGCAATAGCTTTCAATTTTCTGTTTTTTTCTTTTTCCACATCTTGAGACTTAATATAAAGCTCATGAGAAATAAGAGATCTACAAATATTATCAAATTTTAAAGTGCTAAGATCTTTATCTAACAGAATTGATGCTTTTGCTTCCCATCTAGGTGTGAAACCTCTAACAAGCTTAGCAATTTTATTATGTTCATCAAGTTTCTTACCAAGAACTTTAATTTCATTGGTTAACTTAGCATACCTGTTAATTACCTCAAAAATTGACTCTTCTAGCTTCATTTTGAAAGCTTCATAATCAACCATAAGAACATGAAATCTAGTATCTTTAACTTGATTTGTACCTTCATAT
Organism: Excoecaria agallocha; assembly: GCA_037975025.1. Classification (NCBI taxonomy): domain Eukaryota; kingdom Viridiplantae; phylum Streptophyta; class Magnoliopsida; order Malpighiales; family Euphorbiaceae; genus Excoecaria; species Excoecaria agallocha. The sequence goes on along the minus strand of CM075806.1, from coordinate 6,858,305 downwards.
GTAGCTTGTAGCTTGTCCTAGATTTTTTTTTGCTGTATCATATCCAAAAACTCTATTGAATTCATTTGTATGTAGCAAGCAGAAAAGTATACTCATAGCTTTAGAATTTAGCTGCACTTGTCTCTTTTTAGCTTCTGTGAACTATTTTCTAAATTTTGGTACTGTAGCTAACTCCAAAGCACCTTCCTCATCAGATTTCTTTAGTGGATGCTCATAACCATCTTCAATAATATCCCAACAATCCATATCTTGAGATTGGATAAAGTGTCTCATGACAACCTTCCAGAATGGATAGTTTTTACCGATGAACATTGCAATATGATAGACATAATGTCCCTCTTTGAACAGAGTAGCAATTAGGGAACTAATAAATTCGACCATTTTTAGTATCACTCAAGGAGATTAAGTATTAGGAAATAGAGAATCGCTCTGATACCAAATGTAGGTCCTGAAAGACACTCAAGAGGGGGGTAAATTAGGTGTCTTAAAATTTTCTTGTCAAATTTTAATGTGACAGAATTTTATGCAATATCAGATTTCTGACTAAAAATGTAGAAAATGTAAGACAAAATAAAAAAAAAAGAGTAGGCACAGAATTTATAGTGGTTAAGCCTTAATGCTTACCTCCACTTCTTAAGAATTATTCTTGAGCATTACTCTCCACTCTTAACTCTTTTAAGGGTAAAAGTCAAAGCTAATATACAAGCCTATGTATATCTACCCACAATTTTTTTCCAAAGTAAAAAGGTTAAAATACTTACTAGAATTTTACCTTAGGTTCTAGCCAACCCAAACTCACAATCTTTCACAATAGTAATTCCTCACAAATAATTACAATAAAAACTATAATCAAATTTATGAGAATATGTAAAGATGAAGTGCAAAAATGAAAAGTGAGATTTAAAAGAAGTAAGCTTTTTCTCTTAAGAGGTTGAAAATTATTTCCAAATGATATATAACCATCTAATGGGTCTTACTACATGTATTTATACCAAAAAAATCAATTTTAAGTGCTAAATCCTAAAAATAGTTGTTTATAGCCATTAGAGAGCAAAATAATCAATTCTAGGTCCAACTAGCCGTTATTTTATCTTGTAATACCGGACAGATTTCTGTTCAGAAATCTATCCAAACTTCTAATCCTATTTTTAATGGTAAATTTCTAACTAACCAAATTCTAAAATATTTTCTAAAATAAATCAGTTTTAACTAAAACTTAATTTTATAACTTAAAAATATTTTTATGCAATGTTAAAGCTTAAAAAATGTATGCATGAGAGATAGATTATGCCTCAATTTGATCTTATATTTGAATATCTTAATTTCCTATAAACTAAAAAATTCTTTAACTTGAGTTTTCATGCATCCATCGTAATTTTCATTTTTAATATTTGCATCAGAAAAATATATAAAATTTTCTGCAGAAATATATTTAGAACAGAATTCACACTAATATTTATTTAAGATTTGATTATTATAAAAATGTGGATATGGCGTTTAGCCAACAATAAGTATAATGGTTTTTAATTTTTGAAGAAGATGAAAATGAAGCCATGGAAAAACAAAATGTATAAGGCCATGAAGAAGACAAGATCCAAAGAAAAGATTAGGAAAATAACGAGAGGGCGAAGAGATAATTAACTGAGAAAGATAAAAAGATACCGAGTCAAAAGTAAATATTTAATTTCTTTTTTTTTTTTTACTTCATGCCACATGGGATCAATTATGTGGTTGATATGGTGGATTTTGCTGACGTATCTAGGCATGCAAATGTGAAGTGCATGCATCGTTTATCGGAATACTTATTTTTTGGTCTTATTTCTGCTTTTTTTTTTTTACAAAATAATATTGAAATTATATTTTTATTATAAATCGAAATTTAATAATTATATTGTTACAATAATCAAAATTAACTAATAGAATAACCAAAATTGAGTGATGGTAAATGAAATTAATTCTCATTCTCGAGGTGAGGTGCGTTACGTGAAATAGAAAAGCTTCAGCAAATTGTTTAGACGTGTAGGCGAAGAAACTTCAGGCAGATTGATTAGTTTCTTTCCAAATCAACACAGACAAGATAGGGGGACTTTTTTTTTTAAGGAATGGTGTACTTTTTGTTTTTATTTAGGAAACGGGGGTTGTTTTAAAATTATTTGGGAAAATAGGGTCGAAAACACCATTTTTGCAACGAACTACTGCGGAATCAGCAAAGTGGGACCCGCAGCCGATGTGATTGATGAAGACTGATCGGTGGTGGGGCCCATAGTTCTATTTTCACAACACAGTGTTGCAGAAATTGAATTTTTTTTATTTTTTTATTTTTTAATATATATATATATATATAATTAAAGTGTTCTATTTAGAGAAATTATTCAATATTATGAATTTAATTGCAAAAATAAATATAAAATTTTGAAAATTAAATATGTAAATTAAAAAAAATCTAAAGTTTATGGTCGGTATCGAACTGATAAAATTGAATACCGAAATTTTTTAATTTTAGCAAACCGAACTCAAATAGAAATTTTTTGTCAATTCGATTCGATTAAAAATTATCAATTAAAAAATAAAACGACATCGTTTTGAACAAATGAATTTAAGTGAAAATAATTTAATCCATTTGTTTAATTACATAAAACCAATAAGTTTAAATCTAATAGGGTTGATTTTGTGATGAAATTGGAACAGAAAAATAAAAAATATAACCAAAAAAATCAATCGTTTTTTCGATTTTTTCCATTTTAGCAGTACAGTATTGCGGAAATAGAGCTGTGGGCCCCACCAACAAAATTATTTTTTGATTTGTTTGTTTATTTTAAAATTTCAACATATTCAGTTAATACGGTTTGGTTTGATTTTGAAAAATAAATGTACCGATCGATATTTATATAAAATGACATCATTTTTATATTTGTTCAAAATACACCGTTTTGTATATTTGTTCAAAACGATGTCGTTTTATTTTTTAATTGATAATTTTTAATCAAACCGAATTGATAAAAATTTCTATTTGAGTTCCGTTATCTTATAAGTTCGGTTAGCTAAAATTAAAAAATTTCGGTATCCGATTTTATCGGTTCGGTACCGACCATAAACTTTAATTTTTTTAATTTACATATTTAATTTTCAAAATTTTATATTTATTTTTGCAATTAAATTCATAATATTAAACAATTTCTCTAAATAGAACACTTTTATTTCAATATATATATATATATATATATATATATATATTAAAAAAATAAAAAAATTTTATTTCCGCAACACTGTGTTGCGGAAATAAACTGAGGGCCCCACCATCTGCGAATCTGAACCAGTCATTGGATCCTACCTTTCCATTTCTGCAGGTACTTATTGCGAAAATAGTGTTTCCGACCCCATTTTCCCAAATAATTTTAAAACAACTCCCATTTCCTAAATAAAAATAAAAAGTACACCATTCCTAAAAAAAGTCCCCAAGATAGGCTGTACTCAGTACTCTTTTGTTTGGATTATTAAAGACAATCCTAATTGTTTCTTTTTGTTCATATAATAAATTAATATTATTCATTTACTACAATAAAATTATGAAGTTATATTTTTATTTATTTTAGAATTAATAATGTAAAAACATTATTGGTATATGTAAATGTATATTTTGTAACCAAATTAAATAATAAACATATAAATATTAACAATAAATAATTGTAAACAAATATTTACTATTATATATTATTTTAATATGTTATTTATTTAGATAAAGACCTATAATTCTTACTTGATCAATTAATATTGACAAACAAAATTCAACCCATTATATATATATATACTTTCAGTATTGCTGATGATGGAAGTGAGAAAATTATAAACTTGTCTACACTTGGCCCATAAATTAGATTAGCAATTATAAATAAGAGCATAGCAAAGACAATAGTCAGGTTTTAACTTGTCTAGAGAACTTAGCGAGCAAGTTGCAGCATTAGTAACATGGCTCGCCCACCGTCAATGGAACGCAGAAGGAGGCAACGCCTGCTGGGATCAAATGCTCCGGCGAGCACAAAATCAATAAGGTTCTTCAGAGTAATCCTACCAACCGCCATTAACCGAAAGAAACTGGTATTTAACTTACATGCATCCATGAAATAGCTAGCTAGGTTTAGCTATTATATAATTACAACCCACTATAATTAGCATTTTGGATTTAACTCCAGAGAATCCCGTCAAAACTTGCGAATCGAGTTAATGGTGGTGCTGCTGAGATCAGAATTCCTGATGGAAGCGTTTGGGCAGTGGGATTGGTTAGTGAAAACGGAAGTTTCTTTTTCGAAAAATGGTTTTGCGGAGTTTGTGGAATATTATTCTATAAGGGCTGGCTATTTGTTGACGTTTAAATTTATTGGGTTATCCTGTTTCAAAGTTAGCATCTCCAATGAAACTACTTTTGAGATTGAATATCCAATTAGAAGTAACAATGTAGAAAGCGATGATGATGGCTCTGCCAAGATAATTAAATCCAGTACTAGAAGGAAAGGCCGCAGAAGATTCAACAAGTGCAAAGTGGAAGAGATGGTGATTGTGCTTGATTTGGGTGATTGTGCTTGATTTGAGTGACGAAGAAGATGACCAACAAGGAAAGAATTTGTTGAAAAATACATGGGAATGGTTTGTGAAGAAATTGGTGTTGAGGATCCTAAAGGAGCGTGTGGGCTATGGAGGTCTACAAAACAGAAAGGGGTTTCAGCTTAGGAACAGGATGGCTGAGTTTTTCCATTTCCATAACTTGAAGGAAGAAGATGTTTGTGTCTTTGAAATTATGGATTCATCACACAATTTTAAGTTCAAAGCTTTTATCTTTCCTGCTCAGCTCTCTGTTGGTGTTTAAGCAAACTTTTGCTAAAGCTTCTTTGTTTAGTTGATCAAGGAAACTTTGTCATTTTTATTTGCTTAATTACAATTTTTAAATTTCAAAAAAAATTATTAATTATATATTTTCATATTTTGTTTATGTATATATTAAAAAAATATTTAATTGGGTGAGGCTATACGAAAAGATATTTTAGTAAATTAAAATTAAAATTTTGTAAAATCCGTTTTCTATATACTTTAGCTTATATTATCTTAGTACTATAATTTTTCTTTGCCTTCCTTAATCTCAATTAAAAATATAATTTAGATAATTACAAATATTATTTGAAAAATTTTAAGATTTCTTCAAAACAGATCAGCAGAACAGAGACCCTGATGCAGCGTAAGTTTCCATATGACTTGATTATTCAGAGTAGCATTTGAATTCTTTAAGAAGATAAATGTCATTAATTTAATTCAAAAAAAGAAAAAGAAACCGTAAACGGGCGTAAAGAAATTTAAATGACGCTTGAGTACCCTTTTTTGGCTCTTAGATTTCCGTATTTACATTCATTTTTTTTATTAATTTCACAGAAAATTATTTGTTTTTAGTTCATTAATAGTACTCTGTTCATGTTGTGGAGAATCTCTTTGTACCTATCAGTCCTTGCTTCATGATTTATGCTTCTTTGTTAGTCACCAGTTAAACTTTCTGCTAAGCGGCATATGATGGCTCCCCGGCAATCAGTAGCAGTACACCGCAAGAAGCGTTTCCGGCTGTCAGATTCTCCGGTGAAAATGGAGGCGCCAATTCGACGTTTCTTCCGGTTGATCTTTCAGAGTACCATGGAGGACAAGAAACTTGTAATGCTCCTCAACTCTCTTTACAACCATCAAAAAGAAAGTCGCTTCTTTTTTGACTTTTGGGTTCTGTTTTCTACTTGAAAAACCAATTCCAAGAATGAAACTTTTTTTATGGGTTTCTATTGTTCCTGCAATTAATTTGTTTTTCTGTTTCAAGTTATCAGTTAATCAGATTGCTTAGTCTGAAATACATTTTGAAACTACGGAAACCGAAAAGTTACGATTTGGTTGTGGTTTCATGGAATCTTGAAATGTCTCTAATATGTTCTGTCCTTGTCTCCGAAGAAGTTTGAAGTATGATGCCACATAATTTTTGAATTTCTTGCAGAGGCTTCCATTGAAGTTTGCAAAGAAACATGGGAAAGAGCTTTCCGAGACTGCTAAACTCACTGTATGTAAAGGCCGGGTTTGGGAAGTGAGAGTTAAAAGAGGAAGTAATCACATTTGGTTTGATAGTGGCTGGCATGAATTTGCAAAATATCATTCCATTTGTCATGGACATTGGTTAATGTTCAAGTACAAGGGTATGTCTAGTTTTAGGGTTTATATTTTTAACAATAGTGCTTGTGAGATTCCATATCCATGTAATAAACCCAGAAATGATCATGAAGATTTACTCAGTAGTGATCAAGAGTGTAGAACGGAAAATAGTGATCTCGTTGATATTTCTAGTTCTGCTGCATATCCAAACACAAGCAGAAAGAAATTTCCTTTGTTGGTTCAGAATCCGCATGAACCTTCTGGTTCTGTCAGAATTAACAAGAGGGAAGGCAAATCCTGCAACGTTGAAGAACATGAAGACTTTGTCGAACATTTGAGCACATTGTCTCCGTGCTCTGTTCCAAATTCTATGAAAAGTAAGGTTTTTGATGAACTTCTTGATCCAAATGACAATTAACAAAAGTAACAAGCCTCCAGCATTTTAGAATTTGTTCAATGAGTCTACACTTAACTATATAAATTGGTCTGGCGTAGGGAATCCCCATTTATTAAAGGGTGCTAGTGCGTCACATGCTGCTGATCAAGCTGCTCGGGAATCTGCTGTTCAGGTTAGCACAATGGAGCATGAAAATTCTGCAGATGCTATGAAATCCTTTAGTCCAGTTGGTGAAATACAACAAAAACAACCAAAAGAATGTGGAAGGAAAAAGCTGCAAGTTGATCCTGGTAAGTTCTTTGAAGTTGTATCTTCTGATCATCTTGTTAAACTTCAAGAACTGAAATTCCTTGGCAATTATTGATTCAATTAATTGAACTGTAGACCAGCAGCTAACTACTCAACCAGAAGATGAAGCTGATATGCGTTTTGCATTCTGTGAAAGCGCCTCAGCAAGAGAGCGGACCGCAACAGCTGAAGAAAGAGAAAGGGCAAGAAACGCAGCCAAAGCATTTGAGTTCACTAATCCTTTCTGCATAGTTGTGCTGCGGCCATCATACCTGTACAGGGGTTGCAATATGGTGAGTCATCAACTATATTAAAATTTTGTTTTACAGCACGCTATGTTTCACATAAAGTGCAACTATAATTTTCCTTGCAGTATTTGCCATCCTGCTTCGCTAAGAAGCATCTAAATCGGGTGTCAGGATTCATCAAACTTCAAGTTTCTGATGGGAAAGAGTGTCTCGTTCGATGCTTTTACAGAGGAGGTGGAGCTCAACTAGGCCATGGATGGTATGAATTCGCATTGGAGAACAATTTGGGGGAAGGAGACATTTGTGTCTTTGAGTTGATAAAATCAAGGGACATTGTGCTGAAAGTTACCGTGTTTCGTGTCCTTAGAGGTGTGGGAGATATTGACCTTGACAAAGAAAACCACCAAGGTGCTGATGATACTGTTTATGTTAAAGTGATAATTGATCTTATGATATGAGATAATAAACCTGTGTGGATTTTCTTTTATGTAGATGAAAATGACTCGGCGGGTGCCAAACAAGAAAGGGAAAAATCTTCGAAGAGGAAAACTTTTGATTATGTATATAAGAGGAAAGGGAAAAAGTGCAAGGTGAAAGAAGAGGTGGAAATAATAGAAGTTGAATTAATAAACTTAGGTGATGAAAATTAATAACACCATTTATGATAAGCAAACCTTGTTCTTATAAATGAAATGATGAATCCGTATTGACTCCATTTTCTGCAGAAGAAAAACACTCGCTGGGTTCCGAACAAGGAAAGGAAGAATCTGCAAAGAAGAAAAGATTTGAGTTTGAACATAAGAGGAAAAGCAAAAACAGCGAGATCAAAGAAGAGCCGGAACTGATAGACAAAGGTGATGCAAATAACTTGTTATAATACTGTTTATGTTAAAGCAGTATTTGCTGTTATAATATGAAATTCTGAAAGCTCCGGAGCTTCCAATTTGTGCAGATGAAAATGGTTTGCTGGGTACTCGACGAGAAAGGAAAATCATTGTTACAGACGGTTTGGTTGAAGGATTATTGACTTTGTCACCTGAAAGTAAGAGGGCGGTGACTTCAGCAAGAATGTACAAGCCACAAAATCATGCTTTCATGGTTATAATAGAGCCAGATCCTAATGGAACCACACTGGTCAGCCTTTATATAAATGAACCTTGCAATTCTTTTTCTTTACTTTTGTTTCGTCCAAGCTTTTTGTGTTTTTTTTTTTTGTTTCATCTTGTTCTTTTCTTAATTTTCCATGCAGCATGTGCCTGCTGCATTTGCCAAAATGCATAGGCGCGAAATTTCAGACCCGATTAGAGTTCAAATTTCTGATGGAAAACAGTGGCAAAGCAATTGGTTTATTCGTCCATCGTGGATAAATCACGGGAGCTTGATTTTGAACGAAGGATGGGCTGATTTTTCCCTTGACAATCATTTGATAGCAGGAGATGTTTGCATCTTTGAGCTAATTCTGAATTCGAAAGCTTTTACGCTTAAAGCTATAATATTTCATGCATGTTTGGATTAAAATCCATTTAACTAGCTAAGATTGTTCATTGTATTTTGGACATGAACGTCGACTTATGTTAGACATGGCTGCGAATTAATGTAAATATGTTCATAGTTCTGATATTGATTTCATGATAAATGTCTTGGAAGTCCATGTTTTATCAAATCAGACCCATCTTTTTAGACAACTATAACCAATCTTATGTTCTTGATTATTTTACCAAGTGATCTATATATCATATGGTTAAAATGAAAATTTATTCATACTTATGTAACTGTGGTCAAAACTTTTCAAGACAACATAAGAAGTTTATGAATTAACTTCATAACGGTACTGTAAGTACTTATTCATGCCTATTAATCAATTGAATCCAAGATTGAAAATTTAATTTTAATTGAACCAAATTTCAATCAAGTCAATATTGAACTTTGTTTTATAGAATGGTTGAAAATTATTCTTAGTTAATATTGAATACTTCTACGCTATTATTTTTATGTGTAATTTTATTTCTTACATCCTGAAAAAGAAAATTGTTTTGATTTTTTTTTATAAATGAATTAAGAGAAACATTAAGTTGAATTACTTGATATCAATTGAATTGCCAAGATAATTAAATTATGAAATAATGCATAAGATAATTAATTTATTAAATTAGTACTAATATATTTATTGGGTACAATTAATTCACATTTACAAGTTTGACTAGTTATAAATGCTTTTAAGTCAACTGATATTTACAAAATTTAGTCAATACGTTGGTAAAACAATAAAAGGAACATCAATCAATCCCATAATGAATTAATTTCAGAAACAATCATTTCAATTTTCAACTGAAAAAGATTATTATAAATTGACCGTTTTAGCTGCTGAATATAACATCAATCAAGAAAGAATTTTGCAGAGAATTGGTCGGCGGCTGTCATTGAGGCAGTGCAGGCAGCCATATACTGGGAAAGGCTTCTTCAAGATTATACTTCCGAGTAGCATTCAACAAAAGAAGCTGGTAATGCAATCTCTCCATCTCCTTAATGATTTTGCTTTAATCCCATTAATTGTGTCTGATTCTTGAAAGTTAAGCTCGTAAGTTCAACTTCTTGGCAGACTCTTCCAGTTGAGTTTGTGAGGAAATATGGAGCTGAACTTTGTAATGTTGCTAACCTCATTTTACCCCACAACCAGAATTGGAAAGTGCAATTAAGGAAACAAAAACAGAAAATTTTTCTTGATGTTGGTTCCAGCGAGTTCTTTAAATATTATTCTATCCGCTGTGGATTTTTCTTGGTTTTCCAGTACAAGGGCATGTCAAAATTCAGTGTTAGTATATATGACATTAGTGCTTGTGAAATTGAATATCCGTGTCAAGAACCAACAAGTAATGGAGAACCTTGTAAAAGAAAGGTACAGTCAATGCAACATCAAAATGAAGAAATGGAAGATGATGATTGCATTAGTGAAAATACTGTATCTGCTGAGAAAGAACATCAGAGAAAAGGTAAATGTTGTTGAAAAATGGAAGAGGTGGACAAAACTTGCTTGAACCAAGCTCAAACACTCAACTAAAAGGAATCAGTAACTAAATTTGGTATAGCACCTTTGATTTATGCAGATGAGAAACAGGTAGAAGTGATTGTGAGTGAAAAGTATCACAGCTTAATGGTGTCAAGCAGCTGTCGAAGAGCAATGGATGCTGCTAAAAGTTACTGCCCCAAAAATCCTGCTTTCAGAGTCGTATTAGGATCTCGTTGTAACTGGTCATCGGTAAGCCTCTACGCAGAATGTAGATTAGCTCATTTAATTATTTTAAAATTTGGAAATCAATAGTTAAGATTCTTGTTCATGTTTCTATTTATTTGGTGCAGTATGTGCCAAGCAAATTTGCTCAGAAATACATGGGAATGGCTACTGAACATGTCGACATTCAGGATCCTGAAGGAACAGTTTGGAAGATGAAGGTCACGAGAAGAGATAGAGGGGGTTTCGTGTTCGGCAAAGGGTGGAATTGCTTTTTCAAATCCAATAACTTGAAGGAAGAAGATGTTTGTGTGTTTGAAATAATGGATTCTGAGAACTTCAGGCTCAAAGTTGTAATATTTCCTGCATAGGTCTTAGTTTCAGGGTTAAAAGAAAATAATCCAAATGAATCTTTGGTTGATGCTTACTGAACTTTCTCAATTTTAAGATGCGGGTAGGGAACGTTTTGTTTAGTTGATGATCTAACTGGAATCTGCAACGTACTCACGTACCAAATTTCGTGCTTCAATCTGATCCTAGTTTTGTTATTTTTGGGGCTAATTGCATTCAAAATATATCAGCCCACATTTTTAGTACTGCTTAAAGTATATGAAATAAGAGAGTGCATGTTATAATTAAAAAAAAAAAAATTTTATGCCCAAGCAAGCAGGACAAAATTCACCCATCAATCATGGCAGACCAGTTAGAGAATTATCACACTTTATCTATGTCGTATCAATCTATTTTGTTTGCTCAACTCAATCACACCTTTTATGCATTGAGTTTCTTAGGGTATCTTTGAAAATCACACAAAATAATCCGCAAGCTTGGGTTAAACAACAAATTAAAAAACAATCAAATATATTAAATTACGTGTCATATAATCATAGATTTAGAATTCGTCCAGTTTCGGATTAAGAAAATGACTATGGACAGCGAACTATTTCGTAACATTATTTTCTAAGATTGCATACTTTACATCATGATATCTGAAGTGAACGGTAACCTGATGAACTAAGAAACCTATGCAAGAGAATAACAGTAGTGCGTGCATTGTAAAAGAAGGCGAGTAAAGCATTGAAGCATTGATACCTGTTTGTGAATCAGAAATTTTACAATGATTGCCTTCTTATAGCTATCTACCAGAAAAATCAGGTTAGATACCGTTAATTGATTAAAAAGATTGAGATGATCACATAGCATTCTTGAGAGAATCTCCCACTCCTTGGAAGAAGCAGTATGATAGTGCAAAATCAGCTATAAAGATACCAACAAGAGAGATAACTACAGCCGAAGTTGTTGATTCCCCTACACCTTTGGCACCTCCTGAAGTAGTAACTCCCCAAGCACAACTCACAATTGATATGATCGCACCAAATACCTGTGACTTTATCATTGCGCTAATTATATCCCACGATCTAAGTACTCTCTGAGCTGAATCCAATATAATGTTAATGCTAATTCCAAATACACCGTCAGACAGTAAAGCACTGGAAGCCATCCCCACTGTGAAGCACATCAAAGTCAACAGTGGGAGAGCTACGCAGGTAGCAGTCACTCTAGGAGTCACCAAATAGTCAACAGGGTTTGTGCCAAGAACTCTCAATGTGTCTGTTTGCTCAGAAACCTGCATTGTTCCCAACTCAGCTGCAAAAGCACTTCCTATTCGGCCAGCAACCACAATTGATGTCACGACAGGGCTCAATTCCCTTGAAAAGGCAAGTGCTAATACGCCACCAACAGATCGTTGCAGTCCCAGTCTAGTAAACTCGAACAAATTGAATGGTAAAAGCCATGCCAACAAATGCAGCAGTCAAGAGACAGACCCCAACAGACTTTGGTCCAACTCTCTCTAGTTGTTGAAGAGTATTTCTCCAGTAGATTTTTCCCTGTAAAATCCTCATAATTACCTGTCCTGCCATGACAAAAACTGACAAACCCCTCCAAAGGTACGCAGGAGGTGACCATTTCCTCAACAATGTCTCTGCTTCGGAACTACGTGCATGGTTAGTATTTGTTTCTTCATCCAAAATTGAGGCAGATGGGCTCCCATCATCTGTGTTGGGAACCACAGACAATTTGGTTTGTTGCCCAAGTAATACAGATTTAAGTGCGTGAACATTGCCACTGAAGCTAAGTTGGCTGGTAATCAAGGTTTTTATGTTCATCCTCCCATTCAACTTGACATGGCTGCTTCTGCAATTGTTCAAACTTCAGGGATCCAATTTTTATTTCATTTCAGTTATTTTCGGAAGGAAGAAAAAGAAAAGCCACAAGTGCAAGTGACTGGAGGAAGAGAGATGACTGTGAGGTACATGTTTTGCCTACCTGCTTGAAATGTAAAAAATTGGATGAAGATGAGAAGTTGCTTGCATGTTTGGTTGCCTCAACGTTCTTTAACTAATCTTATTTCAGATGTGTCTGCATAAAAGGATGCAAAAACTAACCATAAAAGTGGTAAATAATTTCTACTAAACAAATTCCAATCAACTGACAGCAATCACACCATCTAGTTTAGTTGCTGCCAAAGTGAAGGAAATGAATGAACAGAAAAGCAACTAAAGTCTGAACCAGCTGAAACAAGCTGCTGTCAGGTATAGCATATAGAGACACATTTAGAATGGACAGTGATGCTTCTCCAGCACATCAAATAATTGGACAGATTATGTATAATGGAGGTCACCTCAAAAGCCAAAGCTCGAACTTCACAACCCATAGATTTCTTTATAGCATACTCAAAATTTATTCCTCAAGTCCATTGATTATTAGGGCTTCTCCAAAAGAGGAATCTAATGTCTAAATCACCTATATACAATGTTTTTAAAACCAGACTGCCTACTGGATCATGGTTCCACCGGTTCAACCAGGGCATTTCCAGTTGCCATTGATATAATCAGGAAGAGGCAGCTCCATCAGCTGAACTTCTCCTCTTCTAGACTGCTTCACTAAAACCCACAATAATCTTCTCTTTTACCGGGCATTAACACAGTTTTCAATGAAACAACCTTGAAATCTATTTTACAACCTACCGAAATCATAGAGAATTTGGCATGTTAGAAATTGAAGAAAACAAAGGAACTTTTCTGGCAAAGTACCTTCCTCAATAAAGGAAAGCCAAAATATCACTTCTTGTTTAAAAATAAGAAATATATTTTCATCCCTAGGTAAGATTAACTGTAATCAATTGTAATTCTTAAAGCTACTAAGGAAAAAAAAAAAAGAAGAAGAAGAAGAAGAAACAGATTGCCATGTTAATGGCATATTGGTGATGCTAAACTCTCCATATTAATAATTTCAACTTAAGAAAATCAAATTCTATCATGAATATTAGTCTCATGCTGTTTCCTTTTCTCGTTTGTCAATTTCATTGAATTAGCTAAAAGAAATGAGTAATTAAATTCTGCACACAAGCTTATCGTTTTCCCAATCCTATGACTCTGCTGCTCTGCATCAGATTCTTATCACAGCTTGGGATTAAGTTTTAATACTTAGTTAGAAGCATAGAGGGCAAAAGAAGTTCCAAGATTCAGTTAATTGATTAGTTAGGACTAAGTTCAGCAGAAGCCTAATCTCATTAAATGTTTCTTTGTTTTTAAGTATGATGGGTTAGTGATCTCAAAGCAGACGGGATTTATTCTCTATGACAGATTAATGAAGCTCAAACTTGCATAAAAAAGTACAATTTGAAGCCTAAACTAATAATTTCAAAAGCGATAAGAACCTCATTTTGTAGAAAAAGCACAAAACACAACAATTAGCCACCAGATAGAAGTAAATTCAACAATGAAAAAAAAAGAAGCAATTTGTTCCAGGAAGAAGAGGAGAGCTCGCCTTCTTCTATGGTCTTAGTCTAGAGCTGAGATGGCTTAGGATTTTCAGGATTTGAACAAATGAAGATCAAAGCTAGTTGGGGGAGAAGATGAAACCAATTTGTTCCGAGAACGAAAATCAATTGACTAATGAAATTAGAGAGAGAAAGAGAGAGTAAAAAAAAAAGCATAGAATCATACATACCGGAAAACAGGAAATCAGATGGTCGGCGATGGAGACGCCGCGGGGTGGCCGGCCAAGGAAGCTCCAGTGATGGCGGTTTGGATGAGAGAAAAGAGCAGAGGGGAACAGTAGGTAACTGACTGTCGAACAGAACTCGTTTGGGGTATAATCGAGAGTAGTTTTTTTTTTTTAAGTACTAAAAACAAAACTGCATAAACACACCGTTTGATGAAAACCGGGTTCTGATCCGATTCACAGGTTTTCTAGTTTTTCGGTTTAATTCGATTTATATATGTTGGACTGGATTGGTCTTTTGAAGTCAGTTCATGGTTGAATCGATCTGATTGACTGGTTGGATCCAATTTCCAAAACATTGTTCTTATAAACACATTTTGGGTTTCAATACCTTGCAAATTGGTCAATAACTCCACATAATTACTCTGGAATTCATCAGGATTAATAATCATATCAATAAAATACGCTGTGCGATTCTTTTCTTTACATTGTTATTTATTTTTCTTGGTAAATAGGAGGACAAATGCGCAATGCGTCATTGTACATTATTTATTTTATTTTTTTATGCAGTATGCAATTGTTAATTTTATCTATAGCTACTGAATTTATAATTAATCGTTTAAAAGTAACTAACTTATTTTTTATGATTTAAATATTATTAAACTTATCATATTTTTACAAAAAAATTATTTTAACCGATTTTCAGCGATTATTTTTATTGAAATACTGACGTGGCATGTCACGTTATATATTTGGACACATGTGGCACGATACGTCAATAACCACGTCACCAAAAAAGACCACGTGTATCTAGAAATATGACGTAGCGTGCTGACATATCGTGTAATATGGCATTTTTCGATAACATAGCTGCTGACGTGTCATGCCACGTATATTCAGACATATGACGTAACATGCCACGTTAAAAATTATCATCGAAAATCGGTTAAAATGACATTTCTGTAAAAATATGATAAGTTCAGTGACATTTAAGTTACGAAAAATAAATCAGTTACGAAAAATAAATCAGTTACTTTTAGGCAATTAGACGTAAGTTCAGTAACCATGGATGAAATTGGCTTAGTATACAACATGGGTATTCAGATTCAAGTACATCAATTGACGTAACAATCTTTGCTCTTGTAATTTCAAATAAGAGATTATTTATTTATTTATTTTGGTAGATGAAGAAGACTCGTTGAATACCGAACAAGGAAGGGAAGAATGTCCAAAGAAGAAGCTGAAAGAAGAGAAGGAACTAGTAGAATAATTCAAAAGCAAAAGGAAATTTACTTTGTCATTGTAGGATCTGCAGAGATTGATTTCCAGTTTTGACCGAGTTAGCAAGAGTGAGTGTAATACTCCTTACTAATCTCTTGATTTACACATGAGTGATAGATTGATTTTTTTTTTTTTTTGCTTAATCTCAAATATCAAATTTTCTAAACCATTGTGACTTATTTATTCGACCAATTATTAGATATTCATTTTGCTACGTGTCACTTGAAAATTCGGCAGCATAACGGCTATATCTTACCTAACCTTCCTAAAAAGCAAATAATTTTGCACAGCCCCACAGGGCACAATAATTCAAAGACAATAATATATACATTCAACTACTCATAACATATCTCATGTTGCTAGTCCTGTACTCAAACTTATATACATTGTTCCACACGAATATCAAACTTAACTGCTACTAATAAAAATATATACATGCCAAGATAACTTCAATGCTAGATAAGTACATACATGCCAACAAGGGATTAAAATTTCCAAATTGATCATTCATCCGAACTTCAAGCTCCCTTGTATACTTGCTCCATTATTATGTCGAGATCTACATGCAGTAAATACTATGCGTAAAGCATTAAATATGCTCAGTAGTGACTATAAATCTAAAAATGTCCCCTACATGCATAACCACATTATTCATGCAAATTTTCATTCTTTATCATCACATGCATAGCTAATAGTATTTTTACGCATAATTTAGTCTAAGACTATTGCTTTGGAAAACTTCCATTTTAGTCCTTAAACTCTTCTTTAATCGCAAAATTGACTCTTTTACTCTTTAATTACCAAATTGCCACTAAACTACTTAATTTCATTTCATATTTAATCCTTGGCTTACAAAATTACCAATTTGTCCTCATTTTACCTTTTTCACGTAAAATTTTGCTTTAGTCCTTCCAATTTATAAAGGTTCAATTTCAACCTGTTTGAGTATTATTTCTTTTTACTTTTACCCCTAATTTAATTTCTTGTCACTTTACCTTTGAAATACACTATTAAGGTCAATTACGATTTTGACCCTAACTTTTATTTTTCTTTCACTTAGGTCATTTTTCACTTCAAATCGTAATTTCACTTTACAATTTGCACTTTTTAATTTATTATTACCATTATGCTCCTAGTACCACTCCGGCAAAAATTTACAGACTGGATATATGGGATGTAGGCCCCATAAGGTCATATCATTGTACTAGGGAATGATCCGAAGGACAACTCCAACACTTTCACTAAACACTTAACACTGACTTATGAAAAATCATTACGATATCACCATAATAAAGCAAGTCACCATAATTCGTACCGCGGTAAAAGTGTCCCTATGGCTAACCATTTATATCTTGAACTAGATTTTGACTGTCTGACTACTACTGAGGGCAAATTTTCATATTCAAGTGAACAATCCTTTGTAAAATTTAATACTCTCACTTACTTTTACATTTCAATACACTAGTCACTCAAAAATATACATCAATTTTGCACAATTTATGAATTATTTTACTATAATTCACTTTACCAAATACTAGTTCACCATAAAAAATATTCATATAATTTCAATAAATTTCAAATAAATTCATAGGCACCTAATTTCATGATTATATTAATTTAAGAACATTAATTATTAAAATTCATCAAATTACACATTATTTCCCCTTAGTATCCAATTCGACCAAGTGAGATTCATCACCTTACCATCACTTTTAATTCAACATAGTTACTTCAATAAACATAATTAAGGTCCTAATTCACTAATCTAAAGTTAATTTCAATTAAAAATGCATTTCTTCCAACTCTACTTAGTTACATAATGCATAATTAGGCTTTGATTAAAGGCAATTGCTGAAATTTATAGTCACTAACCTCTTTTACTTAATAAATCTTCCTTAGGCTTCCCTTTCCTTGCTTTTCTCCTTGGAAGATTGAATTTCACTTTGGAAAATAAGGGCCAAAATTCAATTAATCAAAACCCTAACTTCTTGATCTCAAATGCTAAAATTGACAGCAAAATTTCATTCTAACCATCAAAATATACTTGTAGATGACTTTAAAATAAATTAAATCATTTAATTTTACTTACCTAACCTTGACCTCCTTCACTTTCTCCTTTAATTTTACCCTTAATTTCCACTCAAACCAGTGATTAGAGACACCAAACAGCAACTAGAGACATAGAGCATGATTTTTTAGGGTTGGATTTGAGGAGGAAAGAGAGAAGGAATGAAGAAAATTGAGAGAAAAAAGGGAATGGGGAGTTCGGCCAAGAAAGAGCAGAAAGAGGGTTGAGGGAGATGAGCTGAAACATTAAAAATTTGATACTTAAATCCCTTTTATACTGTTCCAATTGGTTTGGATTTTTGGTCCAATCAAAAGCCTAACCAATTAAACCCAAACCTCTTTTTTAAGCTAAACTTATAAATTTTTAAAATTATCTTACTTTTCAACTCCAATTGGCCTCAATTCAAATTCCATAATTCATAATATATAAAAACTAGGCTGTACGCAAAATTTCAATTCAATCGGAGTCCATTTTCAATCCAATTCAATTATACTGATCCGATTCGACCACTACCGGTGTCACTGAAAAATTCCCTTTTTATAGCCAAAAAAGTCTAAATATTATTTTAGGCAAGTCTACAAATTTTAGTGATTTTTGGAGATCATTTACTATTTTTAATGACTCGGTCAAATTTAGGTCAATTCAGATAAAATTTCACTATATCACTCCCTTTTTCGTATTTTCGGGTTTTGAAGGCCTATATGATCTCAATTTTACTCCAAATTTTAACTCCGAACTAATCATGATCAAAATTTTTCGATGGTCAAAAAATATTTTTCGCATCCGGATGAATTTTTATTTTATTTTCTGTCCGAAGTCACTATTCACTATCATAAAATACTGTTCACAGCCAATCCAGTGTTAAGGCCATTACAGTGAGGCATCGGCAAAGAAGAAATATCCCGACCGTGAATGTAAGATCAAAGGCCAAAATCGTAACTTTGAAGAAGATGTGGAGCTAACAGACTTTAAGGATTTATGTTAAAGCAAGCTTTGGTGTTGATTATATGAATTATGAATCTTACGGAATAATTCCCTTTTATGCTAGATGAAAGCGAATCGTCTGGTTCTAATTACGAATGGGAAGAACTTTTTATTTAAGTCAAATGAATATTATATTTAATTGTTTATGTTCAATCATTCACTGCCATAAACTTGATGAATGCAGGCAGGACTTGGCGGATACCGAAAGGATTAAAAGGAGCAAAAATCTACATAAGCAAGAGACTTAAGTCAACATTACTAAGAATGCCCCAAAGCAAGAAAGCAGTGGAAACTGTAATGGCTAACAACCCCAAAAATCCATGTTTCTTGGTTATCATGATGAAGTATTTTCTACACCAGAATTCTTTGGGATGGCTCCTATATTATGTAAATGCACTCCCTGAAATAATTAATAAGCTAATTATTGTTGAACTTATGCAGAATGTGCCAGCAGCATCTGCCAGGAGGCATCTACATGGAATATATGATGACAAAATAAAAGTTGAAGATGGTTATGGAAGAAAATGGCAAGTCCGTATCGACTGGAATTGGATAGATGATCGTTTGTGGTTAAGTCATGGGTGGGCTGAGTTTTTCAGTGCCAATGATTTGAAGGAAGGCGACGTTTGTCTTTTCGGGCTCATCCAGATTAAGAATGTTGTCCTCAAAGCCACAATATATGGTAGTATTTGAATTAGATGTCTCTAGTTAAACAGAGTGTTGTTAATAGCTAGCCTAGCCTCCTTGTGTTTTTTTTTCTTCGGATTTCTTGAATTTTATAGTCTAATCTGTAGTAAGCCGCAGTACTTTGTTTTCAATTTGAACTTAGTTTCCAATATCTAATACAAGAATATTTTTGTTATTAACAGCTAAACCAGATATGAATATTGTCCTTGGCAATCTAAAAATGGAATCAATCCCACCACTTGCATCTACTCAACTCTTTCATCAATATCTAATACAAGAATGTGCATTGCTCAATCTAAATTTAATTGAAATGCAGATGGAATTGCAATTACACCAAAAAGTGGAGAAGAATCCTAAATCTTTATCAGCTTGAAATTCATTGCTACATTATCTAGAATGCTACAAGAAAGCAAGAAAGCAGTGGAAACATCTATAAATAACAAGCCAAAAATTCCAGATGAGTTTTTGAAGGGGATATATATGTTTGTGAGCTTATCTAGATGAAGAATATTATCCTGAAAGCTTCAGTTTATCATATTAATTTGAAGTAATTTTTTGCCTAATTAATCTGAATTTTATCATTTCCGATGTTGATGAAAGGGTTAATTTTCGAAGAAATTACGCGAAATACCCTCCTTTTTTGTTTTGTTTTCAAAAATGTCATAGGGCTTTTTATCGACTTTCATATTTGGGTCATGCGTTTCAAATATACCCATTTTAAAATTAAAATTTTAAAATATATCAGAAATATCCTGTTTAAATCTTTTTCGTGTTTTATGTTAATGTTTGGAGGCGATTTTTCATCTCAAACGATTTTTTATTTTTGTCGTCTGTTCATCTCTTAGGGTTTTTCATCTCTAAGGATGTTGCATATGTTCATTCAACTTCATTAATCGATTTTTGAAGTTGTTTGATTGATATTGGCAATTTGTTGGAGGATTATCGCGTTTCATCGAGTTAGAAGTATAGTCATCTTCGATTAATCGTCGGTGAGTATATCATTCTATATTTTTTATTCCATTATTATGAAACAGTTTATTTTTGTTTGATTTATATTTATAATCTTTTATTTTTTTATTTTTATTTTTATTTTTTTATGGTTGTATTGAATTTTTTTGTTGGTGATTTTGTTATGTTCTATTGATTTTTGTTGCGATGATTTCTTATTTAAGGTTGTACTAACTGTAAATGATGATTTGTTGTTGTTTTTTTTTTGTTGTTTTTGACAATGTGTGATCAATCGATACATTTTTTGTTTGTTTTATTAAGTGAGATGAATGAGATTTTGCATATGTATTTTCGATTGTTTGTAACTTTTGTAACTATTGTGGATTGTTAGGTCATTATTTGTTCATGAAGTAAATACAATGTATTAGTTTTGAAAATAGTTCATTATATTGTATGAGATATTACACTACAAAAAAACTGTCAATTAGCGACGGCATCATTTTCGTTGCAAATTTTGCTACGAATTAGCGACTGTTTATTAATTCCGTCGCGGAAAGGATATTTTCTTTTTTTGTGACAAATTAGCGACGGATTGAAAAAACAGTCGCTAATTATTGGCGGGAAGTGTACGTACCATGTTTTGTGACGGAATTAGTGACAAATAGTTCCGTCGCTAAATTATATAATTTTTTATTCATAAAATTAGTTTCAGAAAACTTAGCAACGAAAATTTTAGTCGCTAATTTATGAGGGAAAATTTAGCGCCTTTTTTTGCGACGGTTTAGCGACGAACATTTTAGTCGCTAATTTAGGAGTGGAAATTTTAGTCGCTAATCCGTCGCAAATAAAGTAAAAAATAATATTTTTAGAAATTAGAAATTTATTTTATAACTGAAAATTAGAAATTATTTTATTAGTTGATAATAATTTGTTAACAATTATACCAAAATCTAAATTTATTTATTTAGAAAAATTGCATTTTTAATAATAATATTAATAAACTAATTATTAAGATTATTATATATTTGCGTGTTCAAGATTAATAAAAATAAATATTTATAAAAAAGTAATATAAAATTTATTATTTCATTTAAAATAATAATAAAAAAATATGTTATTTATATTTAATTTATAAAAAAAAGACATTCATGGCATAGCTATTATATATATTGTTGATGGTTTTTGCAATATCTCAATAACTGTTAGTTTAGTTAGTGTAAAGTGTAAACTAGTTCAAAATGATGACTTATCAAATATATGCAACCAAACCCATAAATAAATGAGTATTTTTTATATGTATGTATTTGTTAGACGTGTTAGTCAATTATCAGTTCTAATAATTCAATTATGCATGAAATTCACTATTTAATAAAATAAAAAAATCTTTCGTGAAATTATATTCTTGGTCTTTATCAAATTCTCTAACAATACATGATTATTAGCTTAGAACGATAATATAACACGGTTTTCTCGATTTATTTAAACCTAAATTTTCTATATATATATATATACACACACACACACACATTGAACAGCTTTTATACGGAATAGTGTAAGTAAAGATTCAACGGTTAAGTATTTGTCGTTAGATCGGCCTGATTTTTGGTGAATACATTCGAAACTCCTTGTTGTTAATTTTGAAAGGTAAAGATTAGTTTTTAAGGTCTGTAAGTTTAATTTTTGTTACAAAAAAGAGGCTGTTTTTTTGGATTTTTTACATAATGACCAATTTTGTATTTGAAGACGATCGAAAAATCATTTTCCGTTAGATCGGCTTAATTTTTGGTGAGTACATTCGAAACTCCTTGTTATTAATTTTGAACGGTGAAGATTAGTTTTTAAGGTCTGTAAGTTCGGTTTTTGTTGTAAAAAAGATGCTATTTTCTGGATTTTTTACTTAATGACCAGTTTTGTATACGAAGACGATCAGAAAATTATTTACCGTTAGATTGGTCTGATTTTTGGTGATTACGTTCAAAACTTTTTGTTCTTAATATTGAACGGTGAAGATTAGTTTTTAAGGTCTGTAAGTTCAGTTTTTGTTGCAAAAAAGAGATTGTTGATTTTTTTTGGGTAAATTTTATTTTTATAATTACATTATGCAGATTAATTCCGGCCACCGATAATATGTTGTTTATATGTGTGAGTAGTATTTTGGATACCCAGTTATAAGGATCAATTTATTTAGGATGTGACATGAGTGAATATTATTTTTAAATTTTTTGAATTTATATTTTTAATTAAAGTATGTTTTAAAAACCAATAAAATAAAATATAAAATAAATAGGTGGTGTTGCAGTAATAATAATAATAATAATAATAATAATAATAATAATAATAATATTATTATTATTATTATTATTATTATTATTATTAATTAAAGTGACTAATTAAGTATGTTGACATATTAATTTAAAAATATATTAATTAGAATTAATATAGTCGCTAATTTATGAGGGAAAATTTAGCGCCTTTTTTTGCGACGGTTTAGCGACGAACATTTTAGTCGCTAATTTAGGAGTGGAAATTTTAGTCGCTAATCCGTCGCAAATAAAGTAAAAAATAATATTTTTAGAAATTAGAAATTTATTTTATAACTGAAAATTAGAAATTATTTTATTAGTTGATAATAATTTGTTAACAATTATACCAAAATCTAAATTTATTTATTTAGAAAAATTGCATTTTTAATAATAATATTAATAAACTAATTATTAAGATTATTATATATTTGCGTGTTCAAGATTAATAAAAATAAATATTTATAAAAAAGTAATATAAAATTTATTATTTCATTTAAAATAATAATAAAAAAATATGTTATTTATATTTAATTTATAAAAAAAAGACATTCATGGCATAGCTATTATATATATTGTTGATGGTTTTTGCAATATCTCAATAACTGTTAGTTTAGTTAGTGTAAAGTGTAAACTAGTTCAAAATGATGACTTATCAAATATATGCAACCAAACCCATAAATAAATGAGTATTTTTTATATGTATGTATTTGTTAGACGTGTTAGTCAATTATCAGTTCTAATAATTCAATTATGCATGAAATTCACTATTTAATAAAATAAAAAAATCTTTCGTGAAATTATATTCTTGGTCTTTATCAAATTCTCTAACAATACATGATTATTAGCTTAGAACGATAATATAACACGGTTTTCTCGATTTATTTAAACCTAAATTTTCTATATATATATATATACACACACACACACACATTGAACAGCTTTTATACGGAATAGTGTAAGTAAAGATTCAACGGTTAAGTATTTGTCGTTAGATCGGCCTGATTTTTGGTGAATACATTCGAAACTCCTTGTTGTTAATTTTGAAAGGTAAAGATTAGTTTTTAAGGTCTGTAAGTTTAATTTTTGTTACAAAAAAGAGGCTGTTTTTTTGGATTTTTTACATAATGACCAATTTTGTATTTGAAGACGATCGAAAAATCATTTTCCGTTAGATCGGCCTAATTTTTGGTGAGTACATTCGAAACTCCTTGTTATTAATTTTGAACGGTGAAGATTAGTTTTTAAGGTCTGTAAGTTCGGTTTTTGTTGTAAAAAAGATGCTATTTTCTGGATTTTTTACTTAATGACCAGTTTTGTATACGAAGACGATCAGAAAATTATTTACCGTTAGATTGGTCTGATTTTTGGTGATTACGTTCAAAACTTTTTGTTCTTAATATTGAACGGTGAAGATTAGTTTTTAAGGTCTGTAAGTTCAGTTTTTGTTGCAAAAAAGAGATTGTTGATTTTTTTTGGGTAAATTTTATTTTTATAATTACATTATGCAGATTAATTCCGGCCACCGATAATATGTTGTTTATATGTGTGAGTAGTATTTTGGATACCCAGTTATAAGGATCAATTTATTTAGGATGTGACATGAGTGAATATTATTTTTAAATTTTTTGAATTTATATTTTTAATTAAAGTATGTTTTAAAAACCAATAAAATAAAATATAAAATAAATAGGTGGTGTTGCAGTAATAATAATAATAATAATAATAATAATAATAATAATAATATTATTATTATTATTATTATTATTATTAATTAAAGTGACTAATTAAGTATGTTGACATATTAATTTAAAAATATATTAATTAGAATTAATATAGTCGCTAATTTATGAGGGAAAATTTAGCGCCTTTTTTTGCGACGGTTTAGCGACGAACATTTTAGTCGCTAATTTAGGAGTGGAAATTTTAGTCGCTAATCCGTCGCAAATAAAGTAAAAAATAATATTTTTAGAAATTAGAAATTTATTTTATAACTGAAAATTAGAAATTATTTTATTAGTTGATAATAATTTGTTAACAATTATACCAAAATCTAAATTTATTTATTTAGAAAAATTGCATTTTTAATAATAATATTAATAAACTAATTATTAAGATTATTATATATTTGCGTGTTCAAGATTAATAAAAATAAATATTTATAAAAAAGTAATATAAAATTTATTATTTCATTTAAAATAATAATAAAAAAATATGTTATTTATATTTAATTTATAAAAAAAAGACATTCATGGCATAGCTATTATATATATTGTTGATGGTTTTTGCAATATCTCAATAACTGTTAGTTTAGTTAGTGTAAAGTGTAAACTAGTTCAAAATGATGACTTATCAAATATATGCAACCAAACCCATAAATAAATGAGTATTTTTTATATGTATGTATTTGTTAGACGTGTTAGTCAATTATCAGTTCTAATAATTCAATTATGCATGAAATTCACTATTTAATAAAATAAAAAAATCTTTCGTGAAATTATATTCTTGGTCTTTATCAAATTCTCTAACAATACATGATTATTAGCTTAGAACGATAATATAACACGGTTTTCTCGATTTATTTAAACCTAAATTTTCTATATATATATATATACACACACACACACACATTGAACAGCTTTTATACGGAATAGTGTAAGTAAAGATTCAACGGTTAAGTATTTGTCGTTAGATCGGCCTGATTTTTGGTGAATACATTCGAAACTCCTTGTTGTTAATTTTGAAAGGTAAAGATTAGTTTTTAAGGTCTGTAAGTTTAATTTTTGTTACAAAAAAGAGGCTATTTTTTTGGATTTTTTACATAATGACCAATTTTGTATTTGAAGACGATCGAAAAATCATTTTCCGTTAGATCGGCTTAATTTTTGGTGAGTACATTCGAAACTCCTTGTTATTAATTTTGAACGGTGAAGATTAGTTTTTAAGGTCTGTAAGTTCGGTTTTTGTTGTAAAAAAGATGCTATTTTCTGGATTTTTTACTTAATGACCAGTTTTGTATACGAAGACGATCAGAAAATTATCGACCGTTAGATTGGTCTGATTTTTGGTGATTACGTTCAAAACTTTTTGTTCTTAATATTGAACGGTGAAGATTAGTTTTTAAGGTCTGTAAGTTCAGTTTTTGTTGCAAAAAAGAGATTGTTGATTTTTTTTGGGTAAATTTTATTTTTATAATTACATTATGCAGATTAATTCCGGCCACCGATAATATGTTGTTTATATGTGTGAGTAGTATTTTGGATACCCAGTTATAAGGATCAATTTATTTAGGATGTGACATGAGTGAATATTATTTTTAAATTTTTTGAATTTATATTTTTAATTAAAGTATGTTTTAAAAACCAATAAAATAAAATATAAAATAAATAGGTGGTGTTGCAGTAATAATAATAATAATAATAATAATAATAATAATAATAATAATAATAATAATAATAATATTATTATTATTATTATTAATTAAAGTGACTAATTAAGTATGTTGATATATTAATTTAAAAATATATTAATTAGAATTAATATGTTATTAAAAATAACATATTAATTAAAGTGACTAATTTTCGATTTAATTATATATATTTATATATATATATATACATATATATATATATATGTTATTAAAATGACTTTTAAATTAGAATTAATCGGAAATTAAAATTAGTCACTTTAATCAATATGTTATTTTTAATAACATATTAATTCTAATTAATATATTTTTAAATTAATATGTCAACATACTTAATTAGTCACTTTAATTAATAATAATAATAATATATATATAGAAAATGAAAAGCCTACCTACTTATCTCATCTGCCTCTCTCTCCCCTCCGCCTCTCTCTCGTTGAATCGGCTCCTCTCTCTCGTTCGATCAGATCTCGCCATCGCCGTCGCCGGGCTTGTGACCATCGCCGTCGCCAGGCTTGTGACTGTCGCTGTCTCTCGTTGAATCGGCTCCTCTCTCTCGTTTGATTTCTTCACCGCCCCTCCTCTTCGCCATTGCTGTCCCTCACCGGCCTCGTACTCCACCGTCGCAGACCCCCAATGCCGCAGGTAAGTCTGTTTCTCCCATTAATTTCTATTTCTCCCATTAATTTTTGTTTCTTCCATGGCTGTGTGTTGCATCGTAGATCTGGTTTTTATGCAACCTTCTTCATAATTTTTCAGTTCCTCTGGCCGCTAACTGGAGAAGTCGGTGTCTACACGAAAGGCGAGGTGTGGAGACCAAGAGACCGCTAACTGGAGAAGTCGGCGTCTACACGAAAGGCGAGGTGTGCTCTGTTTTTCTTCATATCGATGTATATGTCGTTTGTTCAAGGGAACTTAGGTCTTTAAGATGTCTTATTTGTCTCTGTCGAGTCATCTTGTCCAGTTTTGTTCCAACAAATGTGCACAGCTCGTGCATTTGCAGAGCAGTTAAAATAATAGTTAATGTCTGTTGGATTCGGTGGTCCTCTTAACTTTTGGACGACAAAATGTGGCATTTGATACGTGGATAATGAGAATATCGGTGTATGGATCAGAAATTGAATACTTGCACGTATCTTGGTTTAGTTTGTCAATGTTTTTATGCTTAGCATAATAAGCCTAATACCTTCTTAATACACTTATAATGCAATGTTTTTATGTAATTTATCATTAAATGGATTTGATTTTTGCTGAATGGGTGGTTTCTTTGCTCAAATTGTCTTTATAATTTTTGTTCCGTGTTAGTTGTGGTGTTGTTCATTTTTTATTGCTGAGAATTTGGGGGAACTAGGAAGGGAATGTTCTGCTGGTCTGTTAATTGATGTCATTTTAGTAAAATCAGTACTCATATTGGCGTTTATGATGAGTCTATATTGAGAGACACAATCTTGACTTAGGAAACTATAGTCTTATGTGGTTCATATGGCTTGATGATGGCATGGGTGCAAATGTGTAAACCCATTTGTTGCATTTGGTACTTGAAAATAATGAATTTCCATGTACATAGAAACATGCCTTGAGATTTCAAATTTAGCTGAAACTTCAAATATAGAAAGCAAGCAAAAGTTACTTGCCTTTAATATAGTCCTTTGAAGCAAAGGGTAATATATCTTATAATAGTCTTCATGGTTTTTTACATTAATTTCTAGAAATACACTTATATGTGGTCTGTGTAGCAGAAATCTCAACCTAGTCATGTAGCAGGGATCTCAACCTAGTCATGGAAAATCTTATGCTGAAATTGATGTTATGTTGTTGATGCTCTTGTATGAAACGTGAAGAAGACAAATGATAAGGTATTTAGTGGTACCAATTGAAAATATCATTCTGTCTTCTTTTGTTTTAGAACATTGAAAATTTAGCATAATGTACAAAGATTCCTTTGAACTTCTATTAATTTAACCAGTGTGTTTGGAGTATGGTGAGACTCACTGTG
Source organism: Excoecaria agallocha (assembly GCA_037975025.1). NCBI lineage: Eukaryota > Viridiplantae > Streptophyta > Magnoliopsida > Malpighiales > Euphorbiaceae > Excoecaria > Excoecaria agallocha. The sequence continues at coordinate 6,830,276 of CM075806.1, read as the reverse complement.
GTAGAAGCCTATAGGGGCAGTGCAGGAATCTGATACATATACATATATATATATATATATATATATATATATATATATATATATATATATATATATATATATATATATATATATATATATATATATATTAAGAAATGATTATTAATTTGATAAAGAGTGCAGAAGTCCTTGTTTCAGTCTTTAATTGTAAGCTTACCTATTTTATATCTTCGTATTTTGATATTTCGTAATTAGAAGGGATTTCAGAAAAATAATTCACTAGGCACTACTTTTGAAGCTTATTTATTTATATTGAAAATTAAAATGATTTGAACTGGGAAGAGCACCTTTCGTAATGACATCTATGATGTATGAACTTTATTTAGACTAGTGGTCTCTGCTTAGTCTTTGGAAAAGTGGAGACAATGTTGTTATCTACGTTGTACTTTGGTGTGCGATTACTATTTCTTTATTTTTTATTTTTTAATCTTTCTTTGAGTTTATCCCTTTTATTTCCATGTGCAACACTAAGCTTAACATATGAGTGCCTAGTGAGGTGCTAGGTTGACTTTTTCAAATAAAATCATGGATAAAGAATTGAGGATATGGATCATCAGTTCCTATCAAGGATGAAATGTTTCCGCAGTCAATAATTTAACTCTGAGGATTGTAATCCAGAGCTTCCTTGGTAGACATTTTTATTTTTTTGAATCATTAAGCTGAAACATTATGTGGACAGATTATCAGTTAGTCAAGCATATTAGGAACATAAGCATAAAATGTAGTAATTTGTTTTTGATGTCATATAAAATATTCTTGTAGTAATTTGCTATTTTCACCGAGTATAAGTTATGAAACAATTAAGTACTTGAATTCTCAAAAAAAAAAAAATAGTACCTGATTTTTTTAGTCTAAGACTAAGTACCTGAATGAATTAGATAATTTATTTTAGCATAATCAAATTTATGAGTTTATATAACTTTAGTCTAAATCATTTTTTTCAGTTTAATTATTTTTTTCAGTTTAATTCTATGGGCAAGATATGAGCAGCTTCGAGATGAGCGATCACAAGGGGAATCATTTGTAGATAAGACCGAGATATTTTATGAGCTAGCAAAATGCAATAAAAGAAGATAATATTTTATTTAGATGATACTGTTGACGCTTATCTGTATCTGAAACCGAGCTATTTTACGATAATATTTATTACTTTATTGTTTCATGAACGGATAATATTATGTAATGTTTCAAATTATTATCTATATATGTGTATTTTGGAATATATTTTGATTTGGAATCAATATATATTTGTATGTGTGAGATCATTACTGTTTACAGGTTGAAAATAAATAAATAACGATATACAGCAAAAGAAAAATTTAATTATGCAATAATTTAGCGACGGATTTGCGACAGAAAACTGTCGCTAATATGTAATAAATATAATTTGAGAAATAATTAGCGACCAAATTAGCGACAAAAAATGTAGTCGCTAAATATTATTATAATTCGGCGACTAATTAGGAATATAAATTAGCGACAAAAAAACATTAGCGACGAAAAGTTTCGTCGCTAAATTAGCGACTGATTTTCAATTCCGTCGCTAATATATTAGCGACTGTTCGTCGCAGCGTCGCTATTTTACATTAGCGACGGAAAACAGGTAATTAGCGACGAAAATTAATTACCTGTTTTTTTGTAGTGTTAGTAAAAACTGAGTATATTGTTTTAGGTTCTAGTAAAACCGATTTTATTTAGTTGGAAATTAGGTACTGAAATCATTGTATTAGTTTTTAGTAATTTAATATACTGTTCAATATACTATATTTTGTTATAAAAAATATAATGTTTTTTTTTCTTTTTATAACTGTATGTATTTTATTTTCATAAAAGAAAATACATTATATTTAGTTGCTATAAGTTTAATCGGTTGTATTTAGTTTTTATAAATAGAGTATACAATAGATTTAGTTCAGTTACAAGACTTAATACCATGTTTTGTTGTTCTTTAACTAGATAATACAGTGTGTTATGAAAAGAAATTATAGTGTATTTTATATTGTCAAATGATAATACACTGTATTTATATCATTTACAGTAGTTAACACAATGTAATATTATATTGTGTTTTACAGTGTATTAAAATTATGTTTTTTTTACTGAAAATACATTGTATTGAGTGAAATGAATGAATTTTTTTCCATAGGATACACTGTATGTTAGTGTATAGAAAATAAAACATACTGTATTTTACTTGTATAAAAAACGAAATACATTGTCTGTTAGTGAAAAAAAAGTAAATACACTGTTTTTTACTTATCTAGAAAATGAAATACACTATATGTTAGTGAAAAAGAAAAGAAAATACACTGTATGAATGAAAATGAATTTTTTTTACAAAATACATTGTATGTTAGAAGACAAAATACAATGTATGTTATTTATGTAAAAAAATGAAATACATTGTATCTTAGTGTAAAGAAAAGAAAATAAAATTTAAGAAACACAATATATTGAACCAAGTAAAATAAATGAATTTTTTTCACAAAATACACTGTATCTTAGTGTAAAGAAGACAAAATACATTGTATTTTACTTATGTTTTATGTAATAAATGTTTGATTTATTTATTAGTTTTATGTTTTATTGATTACATTGCATAAATTCTTATTTAATACTTATTTCATTGTTCATTTTTCTAATTTAACCTCTATTTTACTTAAATTATTTTTCCTCAATATTTGAAAAAATTACAATTCTACCCCTAAACTTTTAATTTCTTTCATTTAAGTCCTTTCTCTACTCTAATTGTATAGTTTTCCATTCTTTTACTTTTCTTTTAATTTCAATTAACTAATTGGTCATTATTATTTTATTTATGCAATTAATTCAATTTACTTCATTAAAATCCAATATTTTTAATACAACTTAATGCAAAATTTAACTTAAAATATTCTACTAAATTCCAAAAATTCCAATTAAAACATTCCATTCATCAATTGAAGTTTTCAATTTCACATTTATAACATTATTTCCATTTTATCACACATAGTCACACAAAATATACATATACATAATCAAATTTTCATACAAAATTTATGAAAATTTAGGGATAGTGTATCCACTAACCTTGAATTCATCTCCTCCACACTTTAATCTTCCTCTGCTTTGCCTTAATCCATGAAATTGATTTTTCTCCATAAAAATCCTTGATTTTAGGACATAAACTTGAGTCCTTAATTTCTCTCACTTATTTTGCTCAAAATGGGATTTAGGGGCTTCCATAATCCACTAGAGAAACTGAATTTAACTTAGGGGACTTGAATTTAGAAAGAAAATTGGAGGAGAGATAAAAAAATTAAGTGAAATGAAGATCTTTCACTTGGCCAAGAAGAAGAAACGAGAGAGAGAGGGAGAGGCTGGAAGAAAACTCTGGAAAATGGGAGATTTTTAGGCTATTTATAGGGCTGGTTTGGGCTGGGCTTGGTTCAACCAAAGGGGTTGGGCTTAATTAAGCCAAATTTGATCCCTAAGCCCAATTAGCACACTAAAATTATTTCTCTCTCTTTCCAAGCTCAAATTCACTCCAAATCAATTCCATAATTTTTAAGCTTTCATGCAAAATTTTGGCTCAATCAGATTTCATTTTTGGTCCAATTCACTCCAATCGGTCCGATTAGAAAATTTTCGGTGTTACAAAAAAATTACTTTTTCACTACCATAAAATTATAAATACTTATTAGAGCTCAACTGAAAATTTCTATAATTTTTGAAGACCATTTACTATTTTTAAGGTCTCAATCAAACCCACAGTCAACTAGTTACTATTTAAACCGAAATTATTATTTTTCTCTTACTTCTTGAGTTCAAAAATTCTTAAAAACACCCCTTAAGTCTCAAAATATATCCATTAGACTTCATGAATTTTTTTGAGCCAATCGGATACTATTTTTTGATCTGATTTACTTTTATCAGTCCGATAACTCAATTTTTAAAGTCACAGAAAAATTAATTTTTTGGTACCATATGGTTCTATATCTTATTTGATGTAGATCTGAAAATTTTGAAAATTTTTAGAGGTTATTTGTTATTTTTAAAGTTCAAATTAAACTTTCAGTCAACCCAAATACTATTTAAAATCGTAAAATTTTCTTATTTTTGACTTTTTAAGACCTATTTGACCTCATTTTCACTCCAATTTTAATTCACGGGCTCCTCTTGACTTACTCTTTCCAATGGCCAAATAAAATATTTTTAACTCAGGAAAGTACCATTCACTCCGGTATCACTATTCACCATCAAAAAATACTATTTCCGACTAGCCAGGTATTTAGGCCATTACATATCGATTAATCATACACTATATTTTTCAATTGTTGAAAACATATTGTATTAAGTTTCGTGTCCAAGTTTATTCAGTTTGTACAAGTGTCACTCCAGTGTATGATTTTTTTGAGCTGAAGGTAGAAAATATTCGACCAACAGATGATGAGATTAACCAGTTTGATTTAAAGTGTTTGGCCGGATATAGTGACAAAGAAGAGGCCGAGTCAGAGTCTGAAAGGGGTTTAAATAGCATTCCAACACTTGCATTTGGTGATATCCTAGGGGCTACTACTGATGTTCCATATCCTAATAGTGATCATCCATCAACATTTGTCAATATGTCTCAGCAGGAAAGCTTTGATTTCGGGAAGGAAGCACCTGGTGATGACATGAAGAAGCTACTGGAGGTGATGTTATCCAGGCAGTTGGAATTTATGAAAGAGATTAAAATGATGAAAGAAGCTACTGGAGGTGATGTTATCCAGGCACCTGGCAAAGATACATGAAGCAATTAATGGAATTTCTCAAAAACTAGATTGTGCTGCTAGTACTCAGGTAATTTTTTGGTATTTGATAATTTTTAAATGGATTTTAAAGTAATAATTATTAAATCATTTTAAGTCATAAATTTTCAATGTCATCAGGGTTTTGCTAGTTCCATGTTTGAAGGAGGACAAAAAAATGAAGATAATGAAAAACATGTACATCATTTTTCTGATGAAGACAAGGATATGGAAGTTGATGTAGATACTAATGATAATCGAGAAACAAAAACTAAGCAAGAAGCTGTAGAAGAAGTAAGTTTTAGTATGTTTTGAATTTATACATTGTTTTTTATTACACTTTTTTTTATGTATGCTAAAAGAAAATGCGGTGTATTATATATTGATGGTAATTCAATACACTGAATGAAAGTTTATAAAATTTAAAAAACTCCATTTATTTTGTAAATATTGAAAGAAATTACAGTTTTTTATGTTTTTGTGATAAGAGAATACAGTGTATTAAGGTTTGTCAGAATAAAATACATTGTATTTTAGTTATGTACAAAGTAAATACACTGTATTTTAGTCAGAACAAAAGAAAATAAATTATATGTTATTTATGTACAAAAAGAAATATATTGTATTTTAGTTAAAAGAAATGAAAAATACATTGTATTTAATTTGGTCAAAATAAATGAAGAAAATTTAGTGCATTTTAGTTTTTTTATATTATTTTTTGTTAAATAGGTAGCAACTTCAAGTAATGTCAAATAATAAAGTATCATATTTTGATAATGTAATAGGCTTATTGTCCTTCATACTCATCCTTTGCATACTATGTTGAGTTTGTGCTCAATCTGAATATCAGAACGATATTTTAATTATATTACCTTTTTTTTGTTTATAAGATGTCGTGGAAAAGAGGTACATATCTAGTTCATTCATAAGGAATATGGGTGATGACACATTTGATTGTATGGTTCAAGAAGCAATGATCGAACTTAGTGAGCAAGAAGAAATAAATGTTAGTAAAATTAATAAAATGTGTGTGTATATATATATATATATATATATATATTATTGTAGTTGTATATTAATTCAAGTGCAATATTTTTTATTATTGTTACAGGATGTACATGACAGGAATAAATAGATTGTGTTGGCATCAGAGCCTATTGATTTTTCATATGAAGATGAAGAACATCAAGTACAAGATGAAAATGTGTCAGAGCCTGTAGAAAAACAAGAAGGACATGGAAAATATGATTTTCATATTTTTGATGAAGTCAAGGATGCACATATTGAGAAAGATGTTATTAATAACGATGGAAAGAAAACATAACAAGATGATAAAAAAACAAGTAAGCTTTTTATGGAAGGAAATACAATGCATTCATGGAAGGAAATACACTCTATTTTTATATTTCGAAATACAGTGTATTAATTTTTAGTTTTATGTAATAAAGTTTATTTAGTTTTATGTCAAGAAAATATAGTATTTTGAATTTTATGAAAAGAAAATACAGTGTATTGAGTTTTATGAACCTGAATTCAATTCTTATTATATTAAACTTTTCATTTTTTTATTTTATTTACAGGCTGAACTGGGGGAGAGACAAACTTCGAGTTCGTTCATGAGGGATTTGGATGATGAGGCAATTGATTGCATAATTAAATATGCAATGATGAAAATTAAGAAGGAAGAATATATCAAAGTTAGTAAAGTTGATCAAACATATATTTTATTTTATTTTTTTTATTTGTAAATAAATATTAAATGAATCAAAATATTTTTTATATTGTTACAGGATTTAGATGCCCAACGTGGAAAAGTTGTTATTACAGTAGAGCCTCTCAATCATTTTGATATTAACAAAAGGAGATTGTTTCAAAAGACGAATGCATCAATCATTCATTTAATATTGGTGTTAAAAGAGAGTATGGATCACCAAAAGTTAACCGAATTCTTAAAATAAATTAATGTGGGGTTGCTTAAGAAGGTCACCAAGTAATTGATTAAGAATTTTCATACTTATATTTAAAGTTTTCTTCTTATATTATTATTTTTTTATCCAGTTAAAATTTATTTATTTATTTTTTGTTTATTGTTAGGAAAAAAGAGCAAATATATACGAAAAAGTATGCAATGTTGGACAATAATTTTCATTTTGATATTGTAATTGTAAGGGAGAAGAGATGGTGGTATGAGTTGGCATATTCTGGAAAAGAGCTTACTAATTCGATATGTATATATATATATATATTGAGTTTTTGGCAAAGCTACATGCAATAAAAAATACAGTGTATTGAGTGAAATGAATGAATTTTTTTACAAAATACAATGTATGTTAGTGTATAAAAAATAAAATACACTGTATTTTGTTTTGTGTACAAAACGGAATACATTGTATGTTAGTGAAAAGAAAAAAATACACTATTTTTGACTTTTGTTAAAAGTGAAATGCAATGTATGTTAGTGAAGAGAAAAGAAAATACACTGTATGAATTAATTTTTTGCATAAAATATAATGTATGTTAGTGTAAAAAATACAAAATATATTGTATTTTACTTATGTAAAAAACAAAATACACTGTATGTTAGTAAAAAGAAAACAAAATACATTATATGTTAGTGTAAAGAAGTAAAAATACATTGTATTTTAGTTATATAAAAAATGAAATGCACTGTATGTTAGTGAAGAGAAAATAAAATATACTGTTTTTAAGTTATGTTAAAAGTGAAATACAATGTATGTTAGTGAAGAGAAAAGAAAATACACTGTATAAATGAATTCTTTATACAAAATATGTAAAAAACAAAATACATTATATGTTAGTCTAAAGAAAATAAAATACAATGTATTTTATTTATGTAAAGAAGTTAAAATACATTGTATTTTAGTTATGTAAAAAACAAAATACACTGTATGTTAGTGAAGAGAAAACAAACTAGACTGTTTTTGACTTATGTTAAAAAGTGAAATACAATGTATGTTAGTGAAGAGAAAAAAAATACACTGTATGAATGAATTCTTTCCACAAAATACATTGTATTTTACTTATATAAAAAATAAAATACATCTCATGTTAGTGAAAAGAAAAGAAAATACACTGTATGAATGATTTTTTTCCACAATACATTGTATGTTAGTATAAAGAAGAAAAAATACATTGTATTTTACTTATGTAAAAAAACGAAATACACCGTATGTTAGAGAAAAGAAAAGAAAATACACTGTAATAAACGCAATATATTGAACCAAGTTAAATGATATTGCATATATATATATATATATATATATATAATATCAAATATAAATTAATTATATGTTGTATTTTTTTTTTGTTTTTCAGCATTTAGATGTGTTTTTTTACTATATGAGGAAGAAGGCGAACGTTGGTGCCAATGTACAGTATTCATTTACGACAACTGACAGCCGTTTTGACCAAACTATACAAGAGAGATACATATTTTACAATTACAATGACAAGGAAATTTCTTTTGTAAATGCCGAGCATACTATTGCTGATTACATTATTGGAACCGAAACTAATATAGTGCATAATACACCATGGCCGAAAATGGACCATGTATTTTTTTCAATAAATGCATATTGCTTTCATTGGATTTTGGGAAGGTTGTCAGTAAAAGAGGGAAAGATATTTGTATATGATTCATTGTGTTCGGCACGCAAAAAATCAGATATTCAGTGGACAACTAATGCTTATAGTGTTTTGATAGGATATTTTTTTATTGTTTGGGATTTTATGATGGAATAAGTGATGCACAACCTGATGACAATAGAAAAGAAAATCATCTGATCGAGGTTGTGTATGTTCAAAACCTTCCTACCCAAACTAACAAGTATGTTTTATTTTTTTCATTTATTATGTTATTTTTTTCTCAATAATTTTAGTTATTACTAATTTACATTATTTTTTGTTTGTATTGTTTTTTATTTTTTTAGTGATTGTGAGATTTTTGTGGCGGCATTTTGTGAGTATTTCATTGAAGGCAAGACAATGCCTTTATATTTTGATGCAAAAAAATATAGGAATAGATTAGGTCTTTTGTTGTATTTATATGGGATAGGTAAGCAACAAGGAACAATTGAGAGTGATATGGACAGGGATGAAGTGAGAAAAGAAGCTAAAAATAAGGTAAAAAGAAGAAAATTTAACAAGAAAATTGTAATGGATAGTGTAGAATTAGATTAGTTTTGTCAAATTATTGTTTATATAGATATTTTTTGTAATTAAGTTGTGTATATATATACATTTTTTTTGTTGATTTACTGTTTTATGATTACCGTGCATTATTATTTAACAAACCTCCATACAATGTATGTTAGTGTAAAAAAACAAAATACACTGTATGTTAAAGGAAAGAAAAGAAAATAACATTGTAACAAACATAATATATTGAACCAGAATGAAATGAATGAATTGTTTTACAAAATACAATGTATGTTATTGTCAAGAAAACAAAATACAATGTTTTTTACTTATATAAAAAATGAAATACACTGTATGATAGTGTACAGAAGATAAAATACAATGTATTTTACTTATATAAAAAATAAAATACATTGTATATTAGAGGAAAGAAAAGAAAATAACACTATAACAAACACAATATATTGAACCAAATGAAATGAATCAATTTTTTTCCACAGGATACAATGTATGTGATTGTCAAGAAAACAAAATACCATGTTTTTTACTTTTACAAAAAATGAAATACACTGTATGTTAGTGTATAGAAGACAAAATACACTGTATGTTAATGTATAGAAAACAAAATACACTGTATTTTATTTGTATAAAAAAGAAAATACATTGTATGTTAGTGAAAAGAAAAGAAAATATATTATTTTTGACTTATATTAAAAGTGAAATACAATGTATGTTAGTGAAGAGAAAAGAAAATACACTTTATGAATGAATTTTTTGCACAAAATACATTATATGTTAGTGAAAAGAAAAAAAAATACACTGTATTTTACTTATTTAAAAAATAAAATACACTGTATGTTAGTGTACAGAAGAGAAAATACAATGTATTTTACTTATGTAAAAAATAAAATACACTGTATGTTACAAGAAAGAAAAGAAAATTACATTGTAACAATAACAATATATTTTAAACTAAATGAAATGAATGATTTTTTACAGTAAAATACACTGTATGTAATACTATTGTCAAGAAAAAAAAACAATATATTTTACTTATGTAAAAATGGAATACACTGTATAATGTTGAACAGAGAATAGAATACATGTAACGTAAACAATATATTGAACCAAGTCAAATGAATAAATTTTTTTTCACAAAATACATTGTATGTTATTGTGTAAAAATAAAATACATTGTATTCTACTTATGTAAAAAATGAAATACATTGTATGTTAGTGAAAAGAAAAGAAAATACAATATAACAAATTCAATATATTAAAGCAAGTCAAATGAATGAATATTTTCTCCAAAATACAATGTATGTTAGTAGGAAGAGAATAAAATACACTATATTTTAGTTATGTAAAAAAGGAATACCATGTATGTTTTTGGAAAAAAGAAAATACACTGTAGGAAGCACAATATATTGAACAAGTGAAATCAATGAATTTTTTTTCACAAAATATATTGTATGTTATTGTCAATAAAACAAAATACACTATATTTTAATTATGTAAAAAATGAAATACAATGCATGTTTTTCAAAAGAAAAGAAAATACAGTATAACAATCACAATATATTGAACCATGTAAAATGATATTATATAAATATAATATCATGTATTAAAAAATAAATTTAATAATGAAAATGGAAAATTAAAAGTATTTGTTTGATATATTATCTAGGATAGTATTGTGTAAAATTGTGATGAGCAGAGGATAAGTTGTGAAATCTGGTTCTTTCTTTTTTAGCTCCATGTAGAATAGAAGGGACATGTTATCTTCAAATTTTAGTGGTGGATATCCTGCCTTTAGTTTGTACTTTATTTCAAGGATGTCGTATTCTACATTAATATTTATCTGTTTTGTTATAACTTCTGATAGTTGTTCGTAGTTGCAAGTCGACGGAAGTAAGATGCCTTTCAGTTCAAAATTATCATATTCTTAATTTACATTCCAGTGGCCTCCATGTTATATTACTACTGGTATCATGTCCATATTGACATAATATCAGGATTATCTGCATATGAATGTAAAATAAATTAATAAATAACAGTAATGTTTACGATATATAAAGCATTTAGTTTTAACAATGTAATCTTAAAGTGTAATACAATCTGTTGATTTTTTACATCGTTAACAAACCTCCATAAACTGTATTTTATTACCACAAAAAAATATATTGTATGTAAAATAAATATAAAAAATGTATGATTATGTATATATGGATGTAAAATAGACTGTTTGTTATTATAAAGAAAACAAAATACACTGTATGTTATTGTGAAGAACACAAAATATATTGTATTTTACTTATCTAAAAAATGAAATACACTAAAGTCAAAGGAAAAGATAATGCACTGTAACAAATACAATATATTGAATAAAGTCAAATAAATGAATTTTTTTCCCAAAATACAATGTATTTTAGCTTACAGAGAATAAAACACAATGTATTTTACTAATAGAAAAAAATCGAATACACTGTATGTTGCTGGAAAGAAAAGAAACTGCACTGTAACAAACACAATATATTAAACCAAGCGAAATGAATGATTTTTCTATACAAAATACACTGTATGTTAGTGTAAAGAAAACAAAATATACTGTATTTTACTGATGTAAAAAACGAAATATACTGTATGTTAGTGTAAAGAAGATAAAATACACTATATTTTAATGATGTAAAAAACCGAATAGATTGTATGTTAGTCAAAAGGAAATAATATGCAGTATTTTTGAGTTTCTTAACATCAAAATACAATGTAATTAGCTATCACTACAAGCTAAATAGAATGTGTAAAGCTTTTAGTTGTTGCAATAAGAATACAGTGGAAAAGTTATCGCATACATAATACTGCAACAGAGTAAATTGAAGACATGCAAAATCATTATTTAGAATTTTAAGTACATTGTGAGGGAAATTAGAAACTATTTTAAGTTTTTGTAATGCAACGAGAGTATACAACGAAGATTTCATATGATTTAATGAAGATTGTGAAGAACGATAGTAGAGAATTAGCAGGATTTCAATATTTTCATTGATCCTATAGTAGAAAGAAGTTCGCAGAAATAATGACAGTAGAATATAATGTTATAATCGCATAAAAAAGATAAAACTTACATTGACCGTAGGAAGATGAAGGTTTATGAGATTGGAGTGCTATCAATTTACGTTATTTGAGGAACAATCAGAGTATTACGATGAAAACGATCACAGTGATTGCTTATGGATGGAGGAGAATGATCTGTATTTTTGCTTTTGAGAGAGAATCGTGTTTGAATTGTAACTGTCGATAGGAAGAAGTTGTTTGGGGTATATTTGAAAGAGTAATATTGGAAAAAGAGCAGTTATGAAACAAGAAATTTAGGTTTGGATTTTATAGAAAGTTGAAAACTCGTGGGAGCATTAATATATATATATATATATATTTTTTTTTTGTGGTATTTGTGTAGAAACTCCTTTATTTTCTCCACTTGCTACTTAAACTGCGCGTTCTACTGTTGAACTTGTATTCCTTGACTGTTTCTGAAATTTCTTTGGGAATTTCATAACTTATAATTAAATGCTCAAGTAATTTGATATTTATTATATTTCTAAATCTTGATATTACCTCCGTTACCTTTTAAACATTAGTATAGTTTTAAAAAAAAATTAATGCATTTATCAAAATTAAAGAAAGAATTTAATGTTTTTTTTTTACTTTACCTTTAT
>CM075806.1:6756921-6817394 GCA_037975025.1 Excoecaria agallocha | reverse complement strand
TACTTTACCTTTATTTTGATATTCTAAATGCATTTATATATTTGTTTTTATTTTTTTATATTATTTAATGAAAGGACAATTAATTACTAATATTTTTTATAATATGAAGATGTATTAATTATTTTTTTAATTTGTGTGCCGAGAGAAATGGAAATAGTATAATTCAAATCAGTTTATATTTTGGGAAAACAATAGAACTAATTTCAATTCCCAAATTTCCATATTGAATCGTTAATTTTAGAAAAACTTGGGCCTTTACTGCTGGTCAATAAACATAGAGTGAATTCTTCTAAATAACTGAAGTCAATAAAAATAAAGTGAAATGAATGTGAGTGAATTCTTTTCATAAAAGTCCTCGTTATCATACCTAATTTTGTTAATTGGGAACGAAAATTGTCAAGATTTTTGGGAAGCATTCAAGATTTTGAACTATTTTTCATTTTCTTCATTAAGGATACTTGAATTTTGAAGTCAACAAAGATTGAGTCAGTATATAATTTCATACTCAACATATTCTTTGGAAGTCGCTCTTCTGCTTTTGTTTTCAGCAAACAATTAGAAACTTGAAGAAAATATGGCACATCATCAAAGCTCTTGCCCTCATCCAAACACTGGGAAAGGCTTCTTGTTCTTCAGAATAATAATTCAAGATACCATCCAACAGAAGAAGCCGGTAAACCAATCGTCACATTCTCTCTTTATTATAATATATTCTTGCATTCTTGAAATTTAAGTTGATAATTAGGTAATTTTGTTGCGTAGGTGAGTCTTCCAAAGAAGTTTGTGAGAAAATATGAAGATCAGCTTTCCAATGTAGCTAATCTCCTATTACCTAATGGTCATAATTGGCAAGTGAAATTAAGAAAAGAAAAGGAGTATATTTTTCTTGGTGATGGTTTGAGTGAATTCTGTAAATATTTTTCAATCTGTGATGGATCTTTGTTGGTGTTTGAGTACAAGGGTATGTCTAATTTCGATGTCCATATAATGGACAAATCTTGTTGTGAAATTGAATATCCATGTCATTTTGTCCCAAGAAAACATGAAGAACCTCCTGGAGAGCTAAGAAAAGAACAGCACTGCCAGATTTTTATAATGAAATTCAAGAAGAACCTTTTTTGTCCAACCAGAATCTGCCTGACAGCCATAAAAATCCTACTACTCTTGCTAAGAAGAGAAAGTTTCAAGAAGAGAACAAGAGAAAGAAGAGAAGTCCTAAGATGCAAGACTTTGGCAAGAGAAGGAAATCAGAAACTCAATTTGGTAATTCGCTTCCTTCTCCTTTTTTATAGTTGTAGAATATGAAATTATATATAAATTCAATTGAAATGACAGAAGAAAGTGAAGAAGAGCCGAAAATCATTACTAGCCATAAACTTGACATTACATTACGAAAATTGCCCCAAGAAAGCAAGCAGGCAGTTGAAGAATTAAAGAAGACAAATCCAAAAAATCCATGCTTCTTGGTGATCATGCGGCAACATAACCTGAAAGACCAAGCTGTGGTATGGCACCTGCTAGGTTAATGTAACATGTAGGGCCTGAATATATATATATATATATATATATATATATATAATGTGGTACTTGAATTTATGCAGAATGTGCCGGCAGCATTCGCCAGGAGGTATCTGCGCAGTGCAAATAAGGATGAAATCAAAGTTGAGGTATGGGGTGGAAGAGAATGGATAATCCATAGCGATTGGCTTTGGAGAGGTGGAAATTTGTGGTTAAGACATGGGTGGGCCAAGTTTTTTGATAATAATCATTTGAAGGATGGAGATATTTGTCTTTTTGAGCTGATGCAGACCAAAAATATTGTCCTAAAAGCTACAATACGTCGTATTTGAATTAGATTTCTCTAATTCTCAATGGTAAGGTTAGAGGTTAATTACGTCAGTGCTTATCGAACTTTTGAGCTTATAATTAAGTGATCATAATAAAATAATTTATAGTACAATAATTATCAAAATTATATTTTATTTCAATCGAAGTAAAAATTATCTATAGAATATTTTTAGGATGGCAATTTTGTAATTTGAAAGAGCAAAATTATCTAAAAACGCCCATCATTATATTGTGATAGTTAGCCCAACAATATGAATGTATCTAACTCTCCAAGCCTATATAATCTTAATACAACATCATACTTTTCTCAACCTCGTAAAAGATCTAAGGTCCAAGAATGGGAAAGGCATATTTAAAATGATATGAGATACTATTTATAAAGAAAATAATAAAGGCTAAAACTAATTTTAAGATCCTTTAAAGTGTTGGAAAAATCACAATCAATATTCACACAATATTATTATTATATATACTATACTAGTAATACATAAGTCTGTAACACGGGTGTATCATCCTTCCAACCTGCCATTAGAAATATTATTCTTTTCACCATTACCAACATGCAATATTTCTCAAATCATGTTTTTCACTAAATGACGATTTAAAATAACGAATATATATATATATATATATGTGTTATATTGTAAAGATACAATATCATATAATTATGTATTCACCTGAATCGATTGCCTACTAAGTACCGAAGAACTTATATTTGGAACCCGAAATCCCATTTGTGAAATAGTTGGAAAAATTGCTACTATTGTTGACTATATGTTATGTTCAAGAAACCATACAATATAATAGAGTAGATGTTGGGCATATTTTGATTTATGGTATTTAACATTTAGAAGAAATCTTTTCATCAAGACTAAAATGATAGTTAAGTTCGATGAAGGATGAGATGGAAATTGGAAAAAGAAAATTGGGAAATGCTGTTGGTGGAAGTATAAATACATTTCATGCATGATGACGCTTGGAATACAGGTGCCCTTGGGAGGAATCATGCAGATTTTACATTTCCTACTCAGCCATTTGCTTTTAAGTTGTTTTTGACAGTCTCATCCGACCTTCCTCAACCAAAAAAAAAGGGAATCTCTTTTCTTCTTATTGTTTGGCATTGTCATGAAATTAAGTTGAAGAATTTGGTATTGTTGCACATGACACCAACAAAATCAATTACCAATCAAGATTGGGCGACAATGCTAAATAATACAAGGCATTCCCCACAGCAGAACACTGGGAAAGGCTTCTTGTTCTTCAGAATAATAACTGAAGATGCCATTCAACAAAAGAAGCCGGTAAACCAATCACAATCTCTCTCTATTACATATGTTCTTGCATTCTTGAAAATTAAGCTGGTTATGCAATTGTGTTGTGCAGGTGAGTCTTCCAGTGAAGTTTGTGAGAAAAGATGAAGACGAACTTTCCAATGTAGCTCATCTCCTATTGCCAAACGGTCATAATTGGCAAGTGAAATTAAGAAAAGAAAACGAGAATATTTTTCTTGGTGATGGTTTGAGTGAACTCTTTAAATATTTGAGTGAAAAGACAAGTTTTGAGATGCAGAGAGGCTATAATTTCATTTCTTAAATGAGATTTGGGATTCTTTTCATTGTTAATCTCACCTCTCCATGGAAGAGGTCATAAAATTCATTCCTTAAGACATAGCCAAATCGCTTAAGCATGAATACTAAGATATAACCTTTGCTGCAAACCTCAAAAACTCTTAATAGAAAATCAAAAAGAATACCGACTTTTGAAGCATGTTCGCACCTTAGCTTTGCCATGATTCAGATATCTGTTTCGAAACTTGTACAGGAAAGGGGAGCCACATTGACTGGAGAACACATCAAACAAAATGTTGAAAGACTAACATTGGGCAGGGGCCGCGCTAACGTAGGCTCTCCCTCATTTGTGAGACTTAGGTTAGCACTCCTCCGAAGGACAATGTAGGTCACCGCCCTAGGCCATGGGCCTTCTAGATCACCCATTGACCCCGCCCAGGTAAGTAAACCTTTACGCTGCTTTTAGCCTTTTATTTATATAACAAAGCCTAGGATAATCTATTCTTAATATCCGATGTGGGATCCTAGGATCCTCCTAAATCACCTGAAGCAGAAGCAAGTGGTGACAGATTATGATGATGATACTGAAGAAGAAGATCTTTCTTTACCAAACAAGAGTCGGCCTAAGATCTATAAAACAAATACTCCTGCTAAGAAGAAAAAGCGTGACAAGAGAACCAGAGAAAAGGATAAGTCATGAGATCCAAGAGTTTGGCGAGAGAAGGATATCAGAAACTCAATTTGGTACTTTTCTTCACTCTCCATTCTTTTAATATTTGTAAGCTACAGCATAATTATTTACTATTATATTTGTTTAGAATGTGCAGATGGGACTAGAACTAGAAAGACAACCGAAAGCAGTGCGGAAGAACCACTGATCTTCGTTAGCAAGCGATTCAGGACTACATTACCAAGACTGCAACTAGAAACCAAGAAAGCGTGCATGTGTGCAAGAATTAAAGAATACAATGCCCAAAAATCCATGCTTCTTGGTCGTCATGCTTGAATATAATCTACGTGGCAATGTTATGGTATGGCTCGTTTCTGGCCAGCCTTACTAAGAGTGGGGTCAATTCACCTGAGAAAAAGTTTTTTTTTCTTTTTTTGATAAGAAATTAACCTTTGATTGTTTATTTTCTGATTTTTAAGTGAATTCCACTAAAAATTGAAAATGAACATAGATTATGATCAAAATTTAATTAAGACGAATTTGAAAATTTGATTTATTGATCATGTAAATTTCAACCCCACTTAATTAAAATATTATAAAATGGTTGATAAAAGCACTGCCTGAATAATTATGCAGATTGTGCCAGCAGTATTAGCTTGGATGTATCTTCCAAGCACATATGGATATAATAATGAAATAAAAACTGAGGGTTATGATGGAAGAGAATGGCAAGTCCATAGCCATTGGGATTGGAGAGGTAGAAGTTCGTGTCGTTTAAGAAGTGGGCTGGCCAAGTTTTTTTTGGTAATAATCATTTGAAGGAAGGAGATGTTTGTCTTTTTGAGCTGATCCAGACCAAAAATATTGTCCTAAAAGCTACAGTACGTAGTATCTGAATTAGGTTTCTCTAATTAATCAGAATTTTTATATCAAAAATAGTCCAGGTTTTGTACGTTTTGTTGAATTTAGATGATTGGTAGCGTTGATGTGTAGTATATCCTACAGCAAATGTTCAATTTATAGTATTAATTTCTTGTTTTACCATTGCTGGCATCTGTTTGATCCATGGCATTTTTATTTTTTAAGCACCTAATGACTAACTAATAGGACTATATAAGAAGCAAACTAATGTTCTGTGATACGCATGCACAATCATCTGTTTTACAGAGAACTTTACACCTGATATTCAAGCCTGATTCCTCAAGAAGAAGATTTCCATATAATAAAACCTGGAATTCAAGGAGTAACATTCAAGAATATAAAATGGTATTGAAAATTTAAACAAATTGTAGTTGTGGGTAAACTAGAACTGCTTATTGCGTTCTCCGGTTCTCAAAATTCTAATAATACGTGAAATTCGACTTCTCCATGTTTCACACAATTCTAATAATATATCAGTTTATAATATGATTATATGACCTATAAACATGAAAAGCTACAATGTTATATAATGATCTGCCCCAGGTCTGCTCACCTGAATTCATTCTCTATTGAAGAACTTATACTTGGAACCCGAGCTTGCCTCCAATTCTAGACGCTAAATAGTTGAAAATTGCAATAATTGTTGACGATATAGATTGGTTTAATAGAGTAGATTTTTGGGACAATTTTGATTTATGGTATAAAACATTAGAAGAAATCTTTCAAGCACTACAATGAAAGTTAAAGTTGGATGAAGGACGAGATGGAAATTGGAAGAAGATGTTGGTGGAAGCATATATATGCGTAGAATTCCTTTTTTATTTTTCTTCTAATTGTTCTAAGAATTACATGCATGATTACACATGGAATATAGGTGTCCTTTGGAGGATGTTGAATTTTGCATTGAATAATTG
Source organism: Excoecaria agallocha (assembly GCA_037975025.1). Taxonomy (NCBI): domain Eukaryota; kingdom Viridiplantae; phylum Streptophyta; class Magnoliopsida; order Malpighiales; family Euphorbiaceae; genus Excoecaria; species Excoecaria agallocha. The sequence goes on along the minus strand of CM075806.1, from coordinate 6,811,473 downwards.
TTTTAAGTAGCATTAAAGCCGTGATTTTCTGAATATTAATTGGAACTAAAATCTCTCTTCTTCTTATTGTTTTGGTTTTGTTGCATATGACACCAACAAAATCAAGTACCGTTTAAGCTTGGGCGACAATGGCAGATAACACAAGGCATTGCCCGCAGCAGAACACTGGGAAAGGCTTCTTGTTCTTCAGAATAATAATTCAAGATACCATCCAACAGAAGAAGCCGGTAAACCAATCATCACATTCTCTCTTTATTATAATGTGTTCTTGCATTCTTGAATTTAAGCTGATTAGGTAATTTTGTTGTGTAGATAAGTCTTCCAGTGAAATTTGTGAGAAAATATGAAGATCAGCTTTCCAATGTCGCTAATCTCCTATTATCTAATGGTCATAATTGGCAAGTGAAATTAAGAAAAGAAAAGGAGAAAACTTACTTTGCTGATGGTTTGAGTGAATTCTGTAAATATTTTTCAATCTGTGATGGATCTTTGTTGGTGTTTGAGTACAAGGGTATGCCTAATTTCAATGTCCATATAATGGACAAATCTTGTTGTGAAATTGAGTATCCATGTCATTTTGTCCCAAGAGATCATGAGGGAGCTAGTGAAGGAACTAAGAAAATAACAGTCCTGCCAGATTTTTATAATGAAATTCAAGAAGAAGAACCTTGTTTGTCTAACCAGAAGCTGCCTGACAGCCACAAAAATGGTACTTCTGCTAAGAAGAGAAAGTGTCAAGAAAAGAATCAGAGAGAAGTGAAAACTGCAAAACAGCTGGGCAAAAAAAGGAAATTAGAAACTCAATTTGGTACATTTGTTCACTCTTCTTGTTTTAATAACAACATTTTTAAATCCTATTAAATTTGTGAAGAACATGCATTGAATCTAAATTGAATTGAAATGCAGATGAAGTTGGAATGGCATCAGAAGAACCAAAAATTTATAACAGCAGTAAACTCAAGAGTACATTACGAAGATTGCCTCTACAAAGCAAGGAAGCAGTGGAGGAATTCAAGAAAATAAGGCCCCAAAATCCATGCTTCTTGGTCCTGGTGCTGGAAAATAATTTACGTCAAAATGTCATGGTATAGGCTGTTAATTTTAATTTAGTAAATTAAATTCACCGCCCGAATATATTTACATAATGTGGTAGTGGAACTTATGCAGAATGTGCCAGCACCATTCGCCCGAAGGTATCTGCGTACAGCAAATGAAGATGAAATCAAAGTGGAGGGTTGTGGCGGAAGAGAATGGGAAATCCATAGCCGTTGGACTAGGAGAGGTGGAAATTTGTGGCTATATAATGGGTGGGCTAAGTTTTTTTATGATAATCGTTTGAAGGCAGGAGATGTTTGTCTTTTTGAGCTTATCCAGACCAACAATATTATCTTAAAAGCCACAGTACGGCGTATTTGAGTCAGATTTCTCAACAATTTCATGTTTAGTATGCTGCAGTTTCCTTTCAGTTGGAACTACTGTAGTTTCGTGTGTAGATTTAACGTTAGAACCTGTTCCTTGGCAATTCAGAACGTGTGTTAAGTTTGTGAAATCAGAATATATTTTTGTTTCTTAGTTAAATGTTCATGAATTTAACAATTAATTCGCTGAGCTAATTAAACTTCGTTCTAATTCACTCCACATTCTCATCTAATTACTTAAAACTATGTTCAAGTTGGCTTTTTATAATCTTCATGAGATTTAATGCCACGACCCATATCATATAATAAGTGGCTGCAGGGGCGAATTCAAAAAAAATAATTTGAGCAGAGATCGTCTTGTAAATTCAAAAAGCAGTTCAGACGAGATATATTAAGCTCACAATTTAAGCATCTCTATAAAGTTTGCATCCAAGTAAGAAAATGAGGCAATTTATTCTAGTATCAATATTTCTAATATGTTTTCCTCATTTAAACAGAGTTTGAGAACATAACTTATGAGGCAGATGAAGATTTTTCAGACTCAAGTTCTTGTTTCCACAGTGCTGGAGTCACAGCTTTCTTTATTGAGAGAGCGTGTATCTCTTTCATCTCTTCTTCCAGTGCAGCATTTACAAGTCTATGTCGTTCCAGCAATCTCTTTCCTTCAAATTGTTCTGAAACAATTTCAATTGCAAAGCTTGCACCGCACCCTCCTGATGTGTCGATTACTTCCTGGAAACACAATACCATAATCAGTTTAACAAACAAAAGGGTTATATATGCAAGAATTTCCAAATTCGAACACAAAGATTACCAATTACATGAAGAAAACAAGTTCCTAATATATCAACACTATCTTTGTATTTTAGTTTACCACTTTGTCAACTCACCCCAAAATAACAGGAACCATGTAATAGAAGTAGACCTATAAATACTATGTAATAGTAGGAATCCTTCCAAACTAAGATCTCTGACTCATAAATGCTAGTAGCCGAAGGCATCTATAGAGACATTTCGTAACAACTATAGCAAGCATCACCAAACAATCCCACAAACCACAAGTGAGAACTGATGGCAGCCATTGGTTTCTGCTTTCATAGTTCCCAAGCAAAAAAGTTTATCTGATATGCCTAATTCACATCACAAACACCGAGCAAATATGAGAACAAGCCAGAGTCCATATCTAAGTCCAACATAAAGAATTCAAAAACAGAATCAAATGAGTGGTTCATAGTCCCAGATAACCTCTACGGTACATGCAACTAGCCCAGTTATAACCCTATCACTAATTACACAATTTTAAGCATTGAACAATCTTTCCTTTCAGAAAAGAGCACTTTCTGGAGTAATTCCCAGTAAATTTATCACTTCAGAGCTATTTTAATAGGATTTAAAGAAAAATATAATTCATGTAGTATAAGCTGAAGTTACCATTAACTCAAAATTTCAAGCAGCTGGGGAATTCTTATCACGGTTAACATCTGATATGCAATGTCAATATTGATATGACTACAGTTGTACAAACATTAACTTGATGCATTAAGAACCTAAAGAACTTCAATTCTTTCACATTCTGAAGCACTAAGGGTAAAGATTTCGCTATTATAACTTCATTTCTTACATAACCTTTAGAGGAAATTTTCAAAACACAAAACCAACCAAGCACCGCAGAACTCGAGTGAAGATTAACTATTCCAAAGGGATGAGGCTAGATAAACGTAATTATCTCTCTATCCTTTTTTTCTTGTCAATCATAATTATATCTTCATCAATCAGCTTGAATGGGGGGGAAATGAACAGAGCATATCAATATTTAGGGCAAAAGTTGCAATTTTGCAATAGAGCATAATTGACTACAATCAGACGCACAACTAACTAATTTGAGGTAGAAACGTAGAAAGACCAATCAATATAAATATATATATATATATATATATATATATATATATATATATATTTTAAAATCCCACTTCTATGGAATAGTATCATCAACAGAATAGAATAGAAACCATGCAAGAAAGTAAAAATGATTGACAAGAGGATTAACAAAAAAAAAGGAGCATAAATTTGCGGGGTGGGGAAAAACCTACAAGATGAGATGGATTCAGTTTGGACTTCAAAGTAGATTCAACTTGTTCCTTCGTCACTCCCATCTGTGATATCTCCTGGTTCTACCTATCAATATGCAGTACTTGCACAACAATGAATTTATATACAACTTTGCGTTTGAGTGGCGCAACAATGAATCAATTTCCTTGATATTCTCCCTTTGAGCATATGCTTCTCTTCTGCCATTGGCAAACAGCAACAGACAACCCCGGGCCAGATTTGAGCGGCCGAATCAGGTGCGCCATTGGGCCCAGGACTAAAAGGCCATAATTTTTAAATTTTACACCTAGAAAAAAAAAAATATTAACATCAATTTTACGAATACAACTTTAACAACTCTCTACACGTATGTGTTTTTATCTTACTAATATTTTTTTAGTACATAACTGCATATATAAAATTAAAATAAAAAAGTTATAATTAGTATTTTTTTTAAATTTAAAAATTGACATTTAGAGTAAAATAAAAAAAATTAAAATTGTTACATAGAGTGAAATAAAAGGGAACAATATATTATTTTGAAGATTAAATTCATGCATATAAGCACAATTGAATTAAAAACAATAAAATATTATCTTTCAGAGTTAAAATCATTTTTTGCCAAATTTTTCAATGTATTTTGAAAATGCTGCTGACCTTTTTTTTTTATTGTTTTCGCTCATAAAATTTTAAAACAAAAAGATTTTACTTTTATAATTTTCTAAATAGATAGTTTTTACTAATAAATATATAAATAAATTTGTGGTGAATCTTGAAGGGCAAAGTGTTGGAGCCTCATAATACTAAACCATCCAATAATAATAATAAATTCATCTAATCTATCTATCTATATATCAGTATCAATCATCCAACCAATCATATGCACCTTAGCCATCCTACACCATACAAAATCTCCATTTCTATCCCTCTATACAACATAATAATTTCTCATTCTCATATTCTTGGTAACAGAAAAATGGCAACAGCCTCAGCAACACACTCTCCGGCAACACTAGCCGCGGCGGCCACCCCAAAGAGGAAGAGTGTAAAAGTAAATTACATAACAGGATTGCATTGTTTTGGTGGATTAAAAGCACATAACAACGTCACCTCACTAGGGCTGCCTGTAACCACTGAACAGTCATTTGCTAAGGTTGTTAGCTTATTGAGAAGTCCATTAAAAGGGAAAGGTGGTGGTGGTGGTGGTGGTGGTGCACTTTCTTCAAGATGCAGCAATATTGAGGAAATATTTAAGATTGCAGCAATCGTGAATGGTCTTGTTCTTGTTGGAGTTGCTGTGGGTTTTGCTCTTCTTCTGGCTGAAGCTTCAGTAGAAGAAGCTGCTGAGTCTGACTGATCATTTTTATCTTTTATTCTGTTGCAGAAAATTAATATTGTTTATTTCCCCTTTGAAAACTATATCAAAGAATTAAAATCAGGAATTGTTTCTCTGGTTTTGAACATACATGCAATTGATTTTTTTTCTTTTTGTTTATTGATCCGACCAACTATTAATGAGCTCTAATTACTACGCCCTCCTTTCCTTTTTTTTTTTAATCACTTTTGCATAAAATTAAATTTTATTTATTTATTAATTTTAAACTTTTAATATAATTTAATTTACTTTTTTAATTTATATTTATTTTTCAATAAAATTAGAACCAATTAAATTTAATAATTTAATTTTAATCACGTAATTTTAAATTAAATATAAATTTATTTATTATTTTTTTATTTTATTAAAAATAATATAAGTAACAAATAAAAAAACAAAAGAAGCAATTACTAATTAGCTCTGGAACTTTTTTCTGGCAAATTGCACCATCAATTGCATATACCTTCAAAAAAAAATTAATAATTTACTGTGATTAAAGTAACTTTAGCCATTTCAATTCGTCATCCAATAAGCAATGCATTAATTGCTGCCTCAAAATTAGAGTGATTTTGTCCAATAACTCGAAATTAGTTATGGAAAAAGAAAAAATAAATAAATAAATAACCGTTTAGTGCTTATTCACATTTTAACACCAGACATAATCGCTTACGTGGCAGGCACCGGTAATATCCCATTCACTATATTTCGGTTGTTAATAATAAAATAATTTAAATATTAAATTTAAAAATATCGACTAATTACATCTTCAATTATTAGCACATGTATTTTAATTACTATATTTCAATCGGTAATAATAAAATAATTAAGTATTAAAATAAAAAATACTGAATAATTACATTTTTAGTTATTATCGCACACAAAAATTGCTCACTCAACAAGTGATTTATCAACCGCCTATTAGGACGAAGAGAAAAATAAAACAGAATCTAATTTGTCGAATATAAATAAAATTTTAATATTTAATTTTGTTGAATCGACAATTTTTACAGACAAATCCAATTATCCAATAATTTTAATTTTATTGTTATAAAATAATATTTGGATCATTTTATTGCTACCATGCAAAAGTCGAATGACTACGCAGTGGCTTCTGAGAATTTGAGAAGTCATTAACCTTTTATCATAGTGGTCTTTCAAGGATAAGAAAGCAAAATTTTAGGCTTTAACCTTTCTTTTGAAGTAACAAAATAAAAAAAAAAAAAAAAGGTATACTGTACTAATTGCTGAATCACATTGCAATACATTTTATTTATCAATATCACCATAAAGTGGGTTTTGCAATTAAGCTCCCTGCTGCCTTTACTCATTTATACAGAATTAAACCCTTATTAATGATACGTATAGGGTGGCAATGACACCACATTGGTGCTATGGACCAACAATTGAAATCCACGCAGGAAAGCACCAAAAATTGACTCACAAGGGAAGCCATGGAAGACATCAGGTCTGAAATGCTTTCTTGGTGGCATGAAGAGGATATGCACTTCACATACGTCCAATAGCATCTGCATTATAATTCCTTCATTCTTCATCAGACGGTAAATATATTGCGTTCCAATTGCTATTTAGCTGTATTACATATTTTCAACAGGAGCAACTGAGTAAGCTGCATAAAGCACAGAAGTAACAGAATTACAGGCTAAGTTTTGCCGAAAAATGACTGATCATTCAAGTGTAATTCCAATTCCAAAAGATTTTCAGCATAGAGCTTGAAGTTGCTAGAGATAGTCCTTTTCTTCAATAAGAGAAGCTGCACAGTATCCATATGACTTCGGCTATAAGCAAGCTTAAAATAGCATATGTTACCAACAGTGACCAAAAGTTAAAAACAGCTACAATAAAATATAAAATTGCCTGTTTGATATAATCCATAATGTCAAGGATCTTGCTTGAAGCCATCAGTGGCTCTAGGGACATCTGTACCTCTATTGTGGAGCTGTTCATACTCACTGGAATAGCTTCTTCGGGTGCACTTTCCTGTGAATTTCAGACAAAGAAACCCAGTAAACAACAAAATTCCAGATAATATCCAACTGAATTGCAAGTTGGCCAGTGCCCGTGCCCTCAAGTCTGCTTTAAGAGAGCCACAGGTGACTGCCCCAAGCAAGTTCTCAGTTTTGACCCTGGAAGACTGCATAACACAACCCTCAGGTATAAATTCAGGAACCCATAGCATAAACCCCATGTTCATAAACCAACACCCCTGGAACACAACAGAAATGGACATAATAAGTGCTGCTGGAAAACTGGATGGAAAACCAGTTGAAGCTATAGATGACACGAGAGAGACGAACACTATGAGCTGCAACAGCCAATGATAATGGCCTTCAAGTCCAACATGATCGGTTGAATGGAAATGAAGCAGGAAAAGCTCTTGACTAAAAACAGAGGCTGCGAGAATTCCACTGACTGCAGAAAGGATGTCAGATGAACCAGTAATCTCTGCAAAAAGGGCGAAACATGCAAATACGGCCAGGTGGAGAAACATGGTTGCATGTTCAAAATTGTCGAGCTTGAAAGAGAAGTGGAGGAAAGGATAGTCTAAAATTTGCATCGTAATTGCCAAGACAGAGAAAGATAGGATGAGAATAAGCTCCAAGTATTTGAGTCTTGACAGAGGGCCACAGACTGGGTGCCAAAACTTTACTGTGAAGTTAGTAGAGCCCCTGAGGCAGAAGGCTCTGATAGTGTTGACAGCATGCCATAGCCCAAGGAAAATCAAAACCAAAGCAGGTACAAAATGTCCTATAAATGTCCCCATGAAAGCTTCTCTTATCAGTAGCCACAGAGATAACCCCCCCGGCTTTAAATACCTGCAGCAACTGCCAAGAAAAAAATTATTTGGCTATCTTTTTAAAATTCAGTGCATGTTGCATGTATTTCCACAAATAAAATTGCAGGAAAAGACAAAGCATATAACAGTGGGACACGAAAAAAGAGGCATGGTCCCCCATAAAAGAAGACGTTATTGGCAGTGTCATCGTGTATCTTGATATTTCAGGTCCATGAAAATAACTAAAGGTTGAGAATCTAATCAGCTGAGTTGATAACAATCAATGAGCAAAAACCTATCATTATCAAGTCATAGCAATCAATGAAAATGGATTCAGTTCTTCTTTTGATCATTATGGTTGGGTTTCCATTGAACCCCCTAGCCCAGCCATCACATAGGATACAAAAGCACATGAAGGAGTACACGTTTTTGTTATCTGCATGTAGTGGAGAGTGCACTCTCTCCTATGTGTAAAGTATAGCAAATAAAATCTTGCCATTTGTCAAATAAATTGAACCATAACAATGATCACAATCAATTGAACAATCACACAGTAATAAAGTTAAGAATAATAAGATTCCAGGTATATTATATCATTTAAGAATACTAGTCTAAGACTCCAGATATATTATCTCACTACTTTAGTGGTCCATGTCCATGAGATAATGTCTGTATGGTCCAATACTCCAATTCCACTTTGAAAAGTTAAAAACAGTTTTTAGCACTAGAAAAAAGAAAAAGCACCAAGCTTGCCAAAATCATAGAAGCTCATGTACGGTCAACAGTGCCCAATAATTGGACATTTGAAGTTGTGATGCCACTTTCAGGCAACGAGATACTATCCTCTCTCTTTCTTTCCTTATTTTTGTGAATTTTGCCGGAGGCTTATAAGAAATGTTCAGTCACAATGAAAACAATATAACGTTTCAATGAGCTAACTTTTTTGGAATTTTTGAATAGCAGCAAGCCATGCTAACAACAAAAGAACCTCGTCCTTTTTCACACAGATGAAGGCAAAGAATCCACAAGCAAGCATTCAATCCAACAAAAGCAGGGAATTTAGGACATTAGGCCCCTAAGGAAGGAGAATCAAACGGGCCATTTTAAGCTTTCTCTGCTAATGGTTGCGTCAATCAGTTTGACAACAGAAACAAAACCAAAGGACCAGTGTATTAAGCCTCACAAATGATGCAAATCTTAGTCACATAAAGAAGCTTGAAGTGAAAAATGATGAAAAGTATTGGATGTTGTTCATATTCTAAAAGGTCTACCCCAATCCATGAAAATAACCTAGCTTTCTGTTTTTAAACCAAAAGGAGAAAGTTAAAAGAAATGCATGAATATAAGATAAAACTTACTAGCAGAAGTTAATAAATGGGATAACTAAAATTTGCGCAACTCTTTTAACATAATTCACATGAATGCCTCTTAATATGCAATCCAGTTTACCAAGTAGAAGAACCAAAGTCTCCCCACCTCAGACAAGTACCATCATATCTTAGTGAAAAAAAATAGCATACCTGTAACTTGCTAGTGGATTTCACATATAATGTTCTACGTGCAAATAATTATTCCAAATAGATCCAGCAAAAGTTAAATCCTGCAGGCAACAATCTTGCATCTACATTGTTATCTTGAACAAATCAAATCCTGATTCATGTACAGAACGAATGATTAAGCATTTGAAGGAGTTAGTAAAACAAACACAATTCCCTAATTTTTAATATGTGATCTCATATAAAGAAAGTCACTCAACATAGTCTGCTAAGAACTTCTAATTCAAAACTTGGATAATCAAAACTTTGAAAGCTCCATCACAGTATAACTAAACCCCAAAAGGGAATAGTAAACATAGCATGATTTGAAAGAGGAGTAAATGAATCCAATCCACACTTAAATATTGCTCTGTTTAAATCATGTGTTACACATCTTACACTTCTAGCAACTTTAAAATGCAAATTTGTATAATTGGGAAGCTTGATCCATACCTTCAAGCAGGGTTTAACCCATTTGGAAACCAGACCAAAACCAGATCAAACCAGCAGTTCCCAGTTTCTCCAAAGGAGGAATATAAGGGGCTGTTCCCATTTAGTTCTAGGAACCTGTCCCAGTTCCGAACCGAGCATCTTAGGTATTATTCCTGTAAATGTGATTTTATTTTAGGAACCTGAACTACAACCTTCAACAGCCAGTGCAGTTCCCGTTCAGGTAACTACCGATTTGGTTTAAGGCTGTTTTCCAGTTCTGAACCTAACCACTTAAGACCTACTTACAGTTAAAGAAGAAACTAAAGAAAAACAAAAGTTACAAGGATCTTCTATTTTTACAGTTAATTGTTCCTCTTTCAGTATATTGCTGAAATGTATTAGGAAATGCGGGTTGCTGAGCTATGCCTTTCAAACTTCAGCAACTGAAAGCATGAAATTATCATAGACAAGAACCCACCTTCTGTGTAAAACTGAGATAAATATTTCCCTTAAGAACAGCAATATTTAATAAAGACTGAAATAGTTAAGTCAAACAGGTTGATTATGGGAAACGTCATCAACTTTCCCCATCGCCTCAATTATGGAGATATAGGTGCTATCATCAGGAGCAATGCCTTTGCTAACCATTTCTTTGAGGAGCTCTTCAGCATGATATCCTTCCTGGTTTTTGCATAAACCTTGAATAAGGGCATTATAAGTGAGAAGCGTGGGGTTGAATCCTATACTCAGCATCTCATCTCTAACTCTAAAGGCATCATTCATGTCGCCTCTCCTACTGTGCCCACTAATTAAAGTATTATAACTTATATGATCAGGTTTAATTCCTCTGCTCTTCATCTCTTCAAGAAGCTCACGCGCTTCTTCAACTTTTCCTTCCAAACAACGGCCTCGCATTAGAGTATTGAAAGTCACTTCATCAGGAACAACTTTCCTTTTATCCATCTCTTTCAACAATGTAAATGCACGATCCATATTCCCATTAGCACAGTGGCCATCTATCAAGGCATTGAACATTATAATATCTGGAAACACGCCTTTACGAACTATATTTTCAAACAGGTCATCAGCCTCTCTCATTCTATTGCGTTTACCTAAAACATATATCAGTGATGTGTAAGTTACCAATGTAGGCCGAAGCCCTCTCATTACCATTTCATCATGGAGGTTAAATGCTTTCTTTGCATTCCCACATCTGCAGAATCCATTAATCAAGATGTTATAGGTGATAGAATCAGGAACCAGCCCCTTATCTTCCATGTCTTCTATCATATCCTCAGCTTCATCCATCTTGCCTTCCATGAATAAGGCATGAATCAACAAATTATAAGTAGACACAGTTGGCAATATACCTCTCCCAACCATCTCATCCCTATATCCAAAAGCCTTCTCCAGATCCCCTTTGTTACAGTGGGCATCGATCAAGGTGTTATAAGTCACAGCATTCGGTAACAAGCCAATTTGTTTCATTGTCTCAAGCATTCCAGATGCCTCTTCAAGTCTACCTTCTCTACACATCCCACTAATAAGTGAACCATATGTGTATGAATCAGGTTGAAAACCTTTATGTTTCATCATATCAACAATCATTTGAGCTCCTTTAACTCTCCCTCTCCAACAATATCCATGAATTATTGTATTATATGTAACAACATTAGGCTGAACCCCTAAACTCTCCATAAGCCCAATAAAATCCTTTGCCTTCTTTAGTTTCCCTTCCTTACACAAAACATTGATCATTATGTTAAACGTATACACAGATGACTTAATCCTCAACCTGAACATCTCTGCGTACAAAACCCATGCATTCTGTGTCCTATTTAGCTTCAGAAACAAACTCAGCATATCATTACATGTTTCAACCTTAGGAACTATACCCTTTTCCTTCATCATGATAAAACATTCAAATGCATCATCACCTCTCTTTAATCCACAACAAGCCCTTATCAACATATCAAAGAGTAAACTACTTTTAGTGCTTAACTGATCCCGGGCAGTCACCAGCTCATCAAAAACATTCTTGATACTAGCAATGTCACTGTCAACGATTTCTTTTAGGAGGTGTAAGGTAGGTTTGGGGGATGGAGAGCGAGATATTACAGCAACAGCGAGGAATTTGGTTTTAATATCGAGCCGACTAAATCCAATGTGGGTCACAAACTGAAGAGCTAAATCAGGTTTTTTGTGGAGACTCAGTAGAGTGGTTGATATAAGGGACGGAGTTAATTTCGGAGCAAGGTGTTTGACAAAATGCCACTGAGAAGATTGGATAGAACTAAGCAAAGACTGATGGGTAATTTCTGGTGGTGAATCAGTGGAGAAGATTGGATTGAGAGTTTCCGTGTGTGGCTGGTCAGTGTTGAGGTTTGGGGTTGAAGAGAAAGGTGCATAGGGGTGGCAATGTTTTGTGGGGGTGAAAGTTGCGAACTTGAGCTTATTGTGTTTAACCAATTGGGAATTTAGGACTTGGTGTCGTTTCATATTGCGAGGTAAGGAACTGGGTTTGCTGCACGACTGAAGAAAACGAGAAGAACGGTTTTAGTTGAGTAGCTATGAAGGCTTCAAATGAGCAAAGACAAGCAGAAGACGCCGGCCAATTCGACCCTCTGAAAAACTTAACCCAAAGCTGAGCGGATACAAATGAGAATGACCCGCAACAAATTAATCCAATTTGACCCAATCATTATAATTATTATTAGTATTATTTTAAATACTATGAAAAATAGTTAGATGCGGAAAAAATAACTTTAATTTCCGCACATTAAAAATAATACTATACCGAAATAAATACTAACAAATTATATATTTTTATGAAATTTTATGATATTTTGCACCTTTAATCTTTTTAATATTACAAACTCACATATATGTAAGTTTGTTTTATATTTTATAGTCAAATTTGAGAACTTCTGTTCCGATCTCATAATATTTATAATGAAATTTTCCAAAGTTATGCTCTAATCTCTACATATTTCAAAAGCAATAATATATATCCAATTGCTTGAGGAATTTTCATGTTCATTAATATTAGGATATGTTTCTTATTTCACTTAATTTTGAGTAGTGAAATTGAATTTTCATTCTTAATTCAAAGGTTAAGTTTGCACTTACTAAACTAAATTCCAATCCTTTAATTTCTCATCGCGTAATCTTTTTTTTTTTTGAAAAATTATATTATTTATCTAAAATAATTTATATTTTTTTTATAGAAGAAAAGGAAGAATGGGAGACTTGAAACGTATCAAGAAAGACAAACCAATTTAGGGTTAGAAATAAAGAAAAGAAAAAGAATTGGGGCAAAATCACAAATTCTAGAGAACGACGGCACCATCTTCACAAACCGACATCAGTTATTATTTATTCAGAAGAGAACCCTCCGCTGTCTAACCCGATTCCTTAGCGTCTGCAATCCTCGGCGCGCAGTAAAACAGAGGAGATTCCGTTTGTGAATCAGGAACGATGTCGTACGACGACGTGGAGATAGAGGATATGCAGTGGAACGAGGAGCTCAAAGCCTACACGTACCCGTGCCCTTGCGGCGACCTATTTCAAATCACCAAGGAGGATCTCCGTCTCGGCGAGGAAATCGCCAGGTGCCCTAGCTGCTCTCTCTACATCACTGTCATTTACAACATCGAAGATTTCCTAGGCGCGGATGATAAATCGAAGAAGCAGCAGCAGAATATGCAGCCTATCGCCGTTGCTTAGAACTAAAATTCAAGGTTTTATCTTTATTATTGGTCTTTCACGAATTCAGAGGCTGTGAAAGCCCTAAATTCCTATTAGGTTTCTTTACTTTACCAATTTTGACCGTGGGTTTGCTGAATTTGATGTCATCGCATAGAAATATAGATCTTTGAGGATTGTAAGAGCATACAACAGGCGAATTTTAATGTTTTGCTTGAAAGGGGCAATCTAGCTCAGTAATATACTATTCTATTCCTAATCAAATAAGCATAAATCTGTTTTTGTTTTGTGCTTCCATTATCTAAACTGTTGTGCTTTGTCTAATAATCTTCACCATCTGTTTGCGTATTTGCTTTGTATGAGTATGCTATTGATATTAACTGTAATATGTTTAGATGTGGTGGCAATGAAGGAAACCGATTGTATGAATTTGTCACTTTGTAGTTCCCATGATTATGATTCTGCAAACTTCAATTGCTGAACTGAAATAATTTGAGAAATATGCATCTTCACATAATAAAGATATTGATAGGTGAACATAATAAAATAATATCTTTATTCCGGTTTCATTTGCCAATGGCTTCATTTGTAGTGTGGAGCATTCGGGCTGCCGATGAAAAACCAATTGCAATGCAGAAGAGCAATGACAAGCCAGATCTATAAACAAGCCAAAACTAAATTGAAAAATGAAGTTGATAAATTATTGTTATTTTTTATTTGATATTCTTTAACAGCTGCCTTATTATGTTGATGGAATCAGAAGAAAGTGGAAGAGAATATTGGAATAAAGAATAAAAGAATGGATGAAGAAAAAAAAAGAACAGAAAAAAAAAAGCATTGTTTATACTCCTAACATAAATTTTAACGATCACCAATTTGGGTAATAGCATCCCATTCTGTGAATAATTTGCATTTCATAATCCTAATAAGGAGCTATTCTGTTTTGTGCCTCCCTTTTCTTTTTCCTTAGGTCCATTTTTCCCCTTTTTATTACAATTGTTTTTTTTTTATTTCATTTACCCTGACAACTTTTCAAATGTTCTTACGCATGCTCTAAAAAAGATGTATTTAAAGAATGTTGAGTATATGATTGTAGAAAATTGATAAAAAAAAATATTTTAAAAATTAAAATAAAATATTTTGTTAATTAATTATTTTTTTTATCTGTTAAAATTTGTCAATTTAAGCAAAATGGAGGGAGTAACAAATAAATAAAATTAATTTTGAGACCCATGCAAAGCATAGAAGACACGTTAGGTTCACTATATTGTATTAACCTATATAATATTAGTTTGTATAACAATAGTCTGTACAATATTATTTTGTATTATATTATACAATATTTGATACAAAATTATATTAGCTTGTAATATTGTATACTGTATTTGGTGTATAATGTTGTAATATATTATTTTTTAAAAAACTTACAAATAGATACACTTAAAGTATTTTTATTGTAACTAATTTGGATAAAAAAATTATAATTATAAGATACAATTTTTAATACATCAATTTTTTTATTAAAAATGAAAAATTTAATAAGAAATGACTATATTATTAGAAAGACCGACATTTTTAAAGTTAAAATTAGATAAAAAATGAAAAAAAAAATCTAAATAACGAATTTAACAAAATATTTGAGTAAAAAATGAAAAAAAATTTACCAATCATAATATAATTTTTATATAATAGCTATTAAATTATACATTCAATATTATAGGTTTGGAGATTTGGTCGCAATGTGGTAATGGTGGTGGCGGCAGTGTGGTGGTGGGGGCAATGGTGGTGGCGTTGGCGATAGTAATGTTAGTGGAGGTAGTGGCAATGGGGGCAGCGTATGTGGCAGCAGCGGGGTGATAGCGGCAACGGTAATAGTGTGGTGGTAGGTGCGGCGCTAGTGATGGTAGTAGTGGTGGTGGTGTTAGCGGCACCAGTGTGGCAGTAACGGCAGCAGCAGTGGCACTAGTGGTTGTGGCGGCAATGGTGGTAGTGTCAGCGGCACCAGTGAGGTGATGGCAGCGGCAACAATGGTGGTGATGTCAACAGCGCCAATGAGGTGATGGTGGTGGCGACAGTGTAGTGGTGGTAGCGATAGTGATGGCGGCAGTGGTAGTGTTGTTGGCGGTAATGTGGTGGTGGTAGCAGCAATTATGGTAGTAGGATGATATTTAATATTAATACGATATTTATCGTATTATATAAATTTAAAGGTTTGTAGTATATTATTTTATATAGTATATGCAGGATAATGAAACATATGGTTAATTATATTATTTTCATATTAATTTTTCAAAAAAAAATTCAAATACCGTATTTATATTAACTTGTACTATATCATACTATTTTATATATAATTCAGTGAACCAAATATAGCCGCAGTTCACAATATGACTTTATAATAATGGAATAATTTTATTTATCGATATAATTTAAGTAAATTTATAAAAAATAAAAAATAATAATTGTTATAAGGAAGATAATTAGAGCGAAGATTTTGCATGAAACTATAAAAAAACTCATGGATATTGGGTCATTTGGAAGGCAAGGAATGCCTAATTTGGCAAAATGTCAGACATGCTGCTGGGACTGTTGTTTATATGGCTTCAAATGTGGTGACTAAAGGGAAAATGGTTCGGGCTGTGGATAATGGTGACAGGCAAAGATTAGTGAATTCGGCGCAAGTTTGGATTCCACCACCTATGGGTTGCTTAAAGATCAATACAGGTACTGCGATCTTTTTGAAAAGATAGGAATTTGGTGTGGCCTTTGTTGTTCGGAATCATCAAGGGTCCTTTATTGTAGCGGGTGTAAATGTTGTTCTAGAGTTTTGGATCTTACAGTTGCTGAGGCTATTAGTGTCCGTGAAACCTTAAATTGGCTGAAAAAAACCAGTTTCTCTTAGGTTATCATTGAGTCTTGACTCTCAATTAGTTATCAAAACTTTGTTATGTAATACTTGTATTCGGTCTGACTTTAGTGTTATTGTTAGTGATTGTAAAGTGTTGTGTGTTCATTTGCCTAATATCTGTTTTGAATTTGCTAAAAGATTTGTGAATACAAGTGTTTCTGTTCTTGTAAAAACTGCTTATTTTATATTAGGTCTTGTGATTTACTATTTATCTCCCTTTTTATATTGTTCCATCCTTGTTGGTATTTTTTTTAACGAAACTCTTTTGTTTCAAAAGAACTTATGGAGCAAAAAAAAGGTAGTGGAATTAATAAAAGACGGTTGCAAAATATATTTAAAATTTACTGTGTTTGTGGCTATATTTTTAAAACTAGACTGGATTTTGAATTGAAGTGTCAATTAATTTATTATTCGATCATAATTCAACAGGATGTTTGCTTTTATTTTTTTAATATAAAATTATTTACAATTATTTAAAACATGGTAACAATTATTTTGAGGTAATAAAAACAATTATTCTGAAGCTAACGGTAACAATTAATAAATTTAGCATGTTAAATTTTTGATTTGGTTTGTAATGAGTTTCTTTTTGCATGGAAATGACAAATATAGGGGAAAATAAAGAAAAGCGAAAGTAGATTTTTGTAGAAAATAAATACCTTTTATTTTTACATTGGAAAAATAAATACCTCTTTTTTGATAATGTCATGTTTATTTATTTATTTCTTTGACAGTAGTAGATAACGTCAGGTTACTCTGCGACGGGTAAAAATTTTAATCTCACGTCCCATATAAATTCACGAAACGACGTCGCGGAAAGGCTATGTGCAGTCGTGCACCTCTGTTTTAGATTCCAACAATTCGAAACCTCAATCTTATTTTTCAGCCGCTGAACTCCAACCCTTTCAAATAAAATCAAGAATTCAAAGAATTTTGAAATGACCACCGATCAGCCGCCGGCGAAAATGTCTTCTGCTAAAGACGCGGATCCATCCCTGGGTTACTTGACCCGAAAGGACATCGCGGTGAAGCTTCCTCGGCCAACCCGGGTGAAAAACAAAACACCGGCACCCGTTCAAATCACTGCAGAGCAGATTCTTCGCGAGGCAAGGGAACGGCAGGAAGCTGAAATCAGACCACCGAAGCAGAAAATCACAGATTCAACTGAGCTCGCTGACTATCGTCTGCGCAAGAGAAAGGAGTTCGAAGACCTAATTAGAAGAGTTCGATGGAATATAAGTGTTTGGATAAAATACGCGCAGTGGGAGGAGTCCCAGAAGGACTTCAATCGTGCTCGCTCAGTTTGGGAACGTGCGCTCGAGGTCGATTACAGGAACCATACTCTATGGCTCAAGTATGCAGAAGTGGAGATGAAAAACAAATTCATAAATCATGCTCGAAATGTTTGGGATCGAGCTGTTACTTTATTGCCTCGTGTGGATCAATTATGGTACAAGTACATTCATATGGAGGAGATGCTTGGTAATGTAGCTGGTGCCAGGCAGATATTTGAAAGATGGATGGGTTGGATGCCGGACCAGCAAGGATGGCTTTCGTATATCAAATTTGAGCTTAGGTATAATGAAATTGAACGAGCGCGAGGAATTTTTGAACGTTTTGTTCAATGTCATCCTAAAGTTAGTGCGTGGATTCGATATGCCAAGTTTGAGATGAAAAATGGAGAGGTTGCCAGGGCTAGGAATGTGTATGAAAGGGCAGTTGAGAAGCTAGCTGATGATGAGGAGGCGGAGCAGTTGTTTGTTGCTTTTTCTGAGTTTGAGGAGCGGTGTAAGGAGACAGAGCGTGCCCGGTGTATTTATAAGTTTGCATTGGATCATATACCTAAAGGGAGGGCGGAGGATTTGTATAGAAAGTTTGTGGCTTTTGAGAAGCAGTATGGGGATAAGGAGGGAATCGAAGATGCAATAGTGGGGAAAAGGAGGTTTCAGTATGAGGATGAAGTGAGGAAGAACCCCTTGAATTATGATTCCTGGTTTGATTATATTAGGTTGGAAGAGAGTGTTGGGAATAAGGAAAGAATTAGGGAGGTTTATGAGCGAGCAATTGCAAATGTGCCCCCTGCCGAGGAGAAGAGATACTGGCAAAGATACATATACTTGTGGTGAGTTTTTGAGTTGCTATTTGGATTTTATTTAAGATACTTGTGAAGTTGTTTTCAGCAGCTAAAGGTTTATTATTGTTGGCTTTTTGCGTGTTCTTTTGTTATCTAGGATAAATTATGCTTTATATGAAGAGCTTGACGCAGAAGATGTTGAGAGAACACGAGATGTCTACAGGTATGCATGTTCATTCGAATATATTAGCTACATAGTTTGAGTTTCTGTAGCTGTATATATGGACATATTGCTTTTAAATTTATATTTTTAATGCGTCTTAAAAGGGTGCTTTTGCATAATCTTTTTACCTTCATTGCACTTTGGTACACCAATAAGTAAATAATTTTGGATTCAGAATGCTTTTAGTTGAATTGGACCTATTATTTCTCTCAGACATAACAATAATTCCAATAATTTCCATCTAATGGGTTAGAATGTTCCATCATTAGTGGGTATACATTGTTTTGTACCATTTTTAACAATCCAATTTTTTTATGTTTCCCAAACTTGCATAGAAGTGTTGTAACCTAATATCAAGCAATCTAGGGCAGTAAAGGAAGAAATTCAGAATCAAAATGTTGATTAAGCTTTTATTGTGGTTTAGCCTTGCTATGTCTACATATGTTACATATCATGTTCATTGAAAATTTTGATGATTGGAATGCAGTTCTTTCATCAGACCTTAGATTTCATAACATCTCAATTATGCAGCCATAATATACTGTAGCAATTTATAGACATTGAACTCTTTTTGTGCTAGATTTTGTTTACCTTTTTCTTTTGCCTGGATGGAATCTGAAGTGACCTTGTCCATGTGGGTTTTCTTTCTTCTCCCTTTCACTCTTTTGCATGGGCAGACCATGCTTAACCATGCATATTCGTGTAGATGTTTTTTATTTCTTTTAATTTAATGTAATTAATGGATAGATGGGTCTCTTAAACATTTTCTGATGACTCCGGATGTTTTCAGGGAATGCCTCAATTTAATTCCTCACAAGAAGTTTTCTTTTGCAAAGATATGGCTTTCAGCTGCCCAGTTTGAAATACGGCAGTTGAATCTCAATGGAGCTCGTCAAATTTTAGGCAATGCAATTGGCAAAGCTCCCAAAGACAAGGTAAAATCAGGTTGCTGCCACATTGTTGCCGAATTATATTACGTTATATATTATGTTCTCACTATTTTGCTTGACAATAAACAGATCTTTAAGAAGTACATTGAGATAGAGCTCCAACTAGGTAATATTGATCGCTGCCGAAAACTGTATGAGAAATACTTGGAATGGTCACCAGAAAATTGTTATGCTTGGAGCAAGTATGCGGAACTGGAGAGATCACTATCAGAAACTGAACGAGCGCGAGGAATTTTCGAGCTTGCAATTGCTCAACCTGCCTTGGACATGCCAGAGTTGTTGTGGAAGGTAGTTTTATAAAATTCCACTTCATGATTAAAGACCATGCATCTTTATGTTTTTTGTCCATGTCCCTTTTTCCACTTTCAAACTTGAATTATTGTTTACTTCTCTTTTCTAAGTATATAATTTCTTTATCCTAAAAATGTTAAGTTTAAGTTGCTGATTTGTCTGTGGTTCTGAATTCTTAACATTAAAATGATTAGTATCTTTAAGATTGTTTTGGCTTGCAGATTTACTATAGGAAAGTGGGTCATGCTTGAATCTAGTTCTCTCTTTACGGGCTGAAAGTAGTTTTTGACCTCAAAAACAGTCCCTGCAACATACCCCAACCCCAACCTGAAATTAAAACCATGCATCTCCTTGTTTATTTTGCTGGCGGTTTCGTGTTCTGGATGCTGACATTCTGTCCCTGACCCCTTCACATTTTATGGTACTTATAGTAGGTTTTGAGTCCATGTGGCTACTTCCATATATTTTGTGCTCTATCTGGATTTAGGAACTTAATATTTGCAGAGGAACTACTAGCCCATATGCAGTATCATACTTTTTTAGCTATAAATTATAATCATTTTTGTTTGGTCTGATCCATTTTAGAGGAGAGATTAGATTAGTCCGTGAGCTATGTTCTTTGAACTCTTCTCTTTTGCTCTCTTTGCATATATTACACAGACACACCCCCACACACAGACATCTTTTCTCAAAAAAAAGAAGAAGAAAGCATGAAAAGTTGATATTTCTGTTTTAGATATAGCTGTGTCTTCGTCACTCAGTCCAAGTAATGCAGTTTGGAAGACATTATGTTTGTTTGCTGAGTTGTGGAGGACCGTTGTGCCAACACAACTCTGGCACAACAAAGTGATAATTTCTCCACTCTCATTTGATACAGGCATATATAGATTTTGAAATCGCCGAAGGCGAATATGACAGAACACGCCAACTTTATGAGAGACTCTTGGATCGCACAAAGCATTTGAAAGTGTGGCTAAGTTATGCAAAATTTGAAGCGTCAGCTTTGGAAGAAGTTGTTGAGGGCACTGAAACTCTCGATGATCAGAAGCAAAAATGCATTCAGAATGCAAGAAGTAAGCTTTCTCATCTTTTTTGTTCTAGCAGTTGTTTTTCGATATATACCCAAGTTACTCAAAGTAGTACCTTTCAATTTTCTTGATAGGGGTCTTCGAGAAAGCCATTAACTACTTCCGGACATCAGCACCAGAGTTGAAGGAAGAACGTGCTATGTTATTGGAGGAATGGCTAAACATGGAGAGTAGTTTTGGCAGTTTGGGTGATGTAAGCTTAGTACAGAATAAGCTGCCCAAAAAACTGAAGAAGAGAAAGCCCATTGCTTCAGAAGATGGTTTGACAGGGTATGTTAGGTTCCTACTTTTATTTCCTTGAGTTTGTATTTAATGGTCTGTTGGGTTGAAGGTATTGATTCGCCTAGGATAGTAATTACTTTTATAGCGTTATCTTATGGGGTGTTTGTTCAACAGATGTTTTTACTAAATTTGCTCAGTTTAATGATCTTCTGTCTTTAATAAATCCGACTAACAGAGTTTCTTTTGGCAGGTTCGAGGAATATATTGATTACATATTCCCCGAAGAAACTCAAGCCCCAAACCTAAAGATCTTGGAAGCTGCATACAGATGGAAGAAGCAAAAGATCTGTACAGAAGATTAAGAGTGCTGATCTTTTGGAATATGTTTTACTACAACTGTGTATATGCAGTAGGAGATTTTTCTGTTACTATGATAAATTGATGAAAAAAAACTGCCGGCTGTTGTATCTATGGATTCCTTCTGGTAATACAATTGTGCTCCATGGAATCTGCTTATTGGAGGAAGAAAATTTGGAAGAGAAGATGATGAGAGGTTTTTGAAGAAGTGTTTTTAAGGCTAAGTTGATTCTCTAGATTGCATTATCATGTGTAACATAATTCTCAAATGGATTTCCAATTGCGAATTTGGTTTCAGTTTGAGCAAGAAATTTTGTCAATTAGTTTCACCTGCCTTTGTATCTTCTAATTGCAATCTTTGTCATTACTTGCCAAAATGTCTTAATTCATTGTGATTAAACTGGCCTGTGTCAGAGGAGTACATAAGCGGTGCGTTACCATACCAAATTTGCTTTTAAATTGCTGGGAAATATATTTTGGGTAAATTTATGTCTAATTATTATATAATTGACTCAAATTTATTATTAAAATTAATTGCTTATTTAAAATCCGATTATTGAACTAGATGTTAACCATTAACCTCTAAATCATTGTCTTCTGTAAGAATTTCAATATGAAACTACCTGCAAGTAGATTTCTGAGTTGACTCAATCCACTTTCACTCGAGAATTGATTTGTTCATAATATGAATATCTACACAATGGTGCAACACAAAGCGACCCATATTGCCATATCAACTGCCTGAGAAAAACTTCATCACTTCGAATTTCTCTAAAATTCAGTTCTCATTTTAATAATTTTTTGACAGCAATTTTTTTTATTTTTATATTAAATTTTAAGACCAAACCAAAGTATATGTATAATTTCGGGTCAAGGAAAATAAATGGTTAATATGTAAATTTTCCTCTAAATTATCACTGTTTATCAAATTTTTCCTTTAAACTAATTGCATGTGAGATTACTCTCTAAACTTATTAAAAATATTAGATTATCCTTGTAGAACACGTGTCAGTTCACAGAAATTATGTAAAAAATATGTGCCAAACAATAATAGAGGAATAATTTGATATTTTAAATAAGTTTTAAGAGGATAATTTAATATTTTTAATAATATAAGTTGTATTTTTTAAATTTTAAAAAAATTTAAGTGACTAATATGATATTTTCAATAAATTTAGGTGAATAATATAATAAATTTTTAAAAAAATTAATAAATAATAATAATTATCAAATAGTGATAGTTTGGGTGGAATTTATATATTATCCTGTAAATAAATCCATATTATTCCATTTGTAAAGAAAAAGAAAATAAATAAATAGAGAAAGACAGGTAAGTTGGAATTAAAACTCCAGCGACACCCCACGCAAACAAAAGGAAGGTAGGAGTAGGGAAACACAATGCAGTGATGCCTTAGAAGAGATTGAGACACAGAAAGAAAGAGGAGATGCAAATTCACATTCATATAGACACCAATACCTTCAATGATGCAAGGCCTCCATCATCAGCAACAACAACTAGCTGCTCTTCTCAACGTTGCTCTCCCCAAAGACGACTCTGCTTCCTCTTCTTCTTCTGCAACGGCCACCGCCGCCTTATCGTCTGCCGCACCAACTACCAAAGTTCCCAATTCGGATGATGACGACTCGGCTCGACTCACTGCCATTAATTCGCTCCACCGCGCGATTCTTTTCCCTCCTAACTCTCTCCTTGTTGCTCACTCAGCTTCTTTTCTTTCTCAGGGTTTCTCGCAGCTGCTCACTGACAAGTACGCCTTCTTTCTATTATGAGTTTCTATTTTCACTACCTTTTTTACTTTTTGTTCTTTTTTAATTAGAACTTGAGTTGATGGAAGAGAATTTTTTTTCCCTTGCGTTGTGTTTTTTTATTTGCTGGATTTTGAATTTGTTGCAACGCACAAGGGAAAGTTGTTAAATCTTCTAAAATTTTCTTAGTTTCTGGCAATTTGTTGTTGAAATGCTGCATTTTAACGGGTGATACTCGTGTTGATTGAATTCATAAGCTAGGTTTTATCAAATGCTTTTCTATACTTCCTTGAATTTTTAACCGACCAAATGGCTTATTTGTGCTTAGTGAAAGGATTATTTAATAATAAAAAATTAATTCTGAATTATCTGATTATAGTTTGTAATTCAGTGTAATTGGCAATGAAACTCTGGTTCAGGTCATATTCCGTGAGGCAGGCTGCAGCTACTGCGTATGGACCTCTCTGTGCTGTGCTGTGCTCTATCCTGATCGGATCAAATGGGAGGCATAACCATGTTATGCTTGGAAGTCTGGTTGATAGGTTCATTGGCTGGGCATTGCCGTTGCTTAGCAATGTCAGTGCTGGTGATGGGACAACAGACCTTGCAGTGGAAGGTCTACGTGAATTTCTTAGTGTTGGAGATGTTGTGGGGATTGAGAGATATGTTTTACCAATCCTCAAAGCATGCCAAGAACTTATGGAGGATGAAAGAACCTCCTTGAGTTTATTACATCGACTTCTAGGCGTCTTGTCTCTGATTTCTTTGAAGTTTTCAAGAATTTTCCAGCCTCATTTCCTTGACATTGTTGATGTGCTTCTTGGCTGGGTGTTGCTACCGGATCTTGCCAAGTCAGATAGAAGAATTATCTTGGACAGTTTCTTGCAATTTCAGAAACATTGGGTTGCAAACTTGCAATTCTCTTTGGGATTGCTGTTGAAGTTCTTGGGGGACATGGATGTATTACTGCAGGATGGCAGTAAGGGAACCCCACCCCAATTTCGTAGGTTGCTTGCTTTGCTTTCTTGTTTTTCTACAGTATTGCAGTCCACTGCTTCTGGATTGTTGGAAATGAATCTACTTGAAAAAATTTGTGAATCTCTTAGCCAAATGCTTCCTCAGTTGTTGAGATGCATATCTTTGGTTGGAAGGAAGTTTGGGTGGTCAAAATGGATTGCAGACTCATGGAAGTGCTTGACCCTCTTGGCAGAAATATTAGGTGAAGGGTTTTCTACTTTCTATCCGCTTGCAGTTGATATCTTATTTCAAAGCCTGGAAACTGCTAGCCACATTCAAACTGGAGCTGAAAAAATTTCCTCCTTTCAGGTTCATGGTGTGTTGAAGACTAATTTGCAGTTGCTATCTCTGCAAAAACTTGGCCTCCTTCCGTCATCAGTAGAGAAAGTAATACAATTTGATGGACCAATATCTAAACTGCGATTGCATCCAAATCATTTGGTGGCTGGAAGCTCTGCTGCCACTTATGTGTTCTTGCTTCAACATGGGAAAGATGAAGTTATTCAATCAGCCATGACTGCATTAATGGAAGAGCTAGAGCTATTAAAGGACATGTTAAAAAAAAATTCAGAGCTTGAAGATGAGGTTAAGAGTGCCACTGGTTCTAGTTCCTTTTCAACAGTTGAATTGCTTGCATTGACAAACTTTGATTTGAAAGTTATATTAACTTGTGTTTCACCAAGTGGCTTCAACAATTTGATTAACCAACCAGAAATTGCTACGAATTATCTGAAAAGGTCAGAAAAATTGACATCTTTTATTGCTGGGAAGTTAGATCCTTTTCATCTACCAGTTCAGAACTATGTAGAGTTGCAAGTCAATTTTATCAAGACAATGGACAGGCTGACTGCAGTTGAATTCTTGAGCATGTACTGCTTATTAAATCAGAATGGTGAGCAGGCTTCTAAAGAGATTGCTGTTGACAAGGCCCGCAATAACAGTTTTGACAGTTCACATTGTGCCCTTCTTTTAGAGCATTTGAGAAAATACAGTGGGTTTCTTGTTAAGGCTCTAAATGTCTTTTCTCCGCTTGCTGTAAAGGTAGCTGCCCTACAATGGATCCAAAATCTGTCGGAAAATCTTATTGCTATTTATGAGAATTCAAATGAAAACCCTTTTTTCAGTGAAGCATTTGGATACATTGGTAATGTTGGAAGTATTATTTTCTCTGTACTTGATGCTGCATTTGACAGGGAGCCAAAAGTGAGGTTACATGTGGCTTTAGTTTTGGAGCAGCTTCTACGAGGAAGACTCATAGAGCCCATGTTTTTTCATACCATAGCTGAAGTGGTTTTAGAGAAACTTGGTGATCCAGATATTGAGATTAAAAATGCATTTGTTAAACTACTTTCACATTTCATACCTACCACAATGTACATCTGTGGTTTGCATTCTTATGGACCATTTATCAAATCTATGCCCAGTGCACTTTTACTGGGTAACAGTTCTAATTTGAACTGGAAGCAACTATTTGCCCTGAAGCAGGTGCGGCAGCCACTTCATTCACAGCAACTTGTTTCAATTTTGAGCTACATATCTCAAAGATGGAAAGTACCGCTATCTTCTTGGATCCAAAGGCTCATACACAGCCGCCAGAGTTCAAAGGAGCACCATGTTGTAGGTCAGCTCGAGGAAACAGGAAAATTTGGTGCCAATGTTCTATGGATGGACATAAATGTTGATGAAGACCTTTTGGAAAGAATTTGCTCGGTTAATGATTTGGCAAGTGCTTGGTGGGCTATACAAGAAGCAGCTAGATATTGTATTGCAACACGTCTTCGGACTAATCTTGGCGGGCCCACCCAAACATTTGCAGCACTGGAAAGAATGCTTTTGGATGTTGCACATGTGCTACAGCTTGACACTGAGCAGAATGATGGAAATCTGAGTATAATTGGTTCTTCTGGTGCGCATTTGTTACCAATGAGGCTGCTACTTGATTTTGTTGAGGCCTTGAAGAAGAATGTCTACAATGCATATGAAGGATCAGCCATTTTGCCACCTGTTACACGTCAGAGTTCATTGTTCTTTCGGGCAAACAGAAAGGTTTGTGAGGAGTGGTTTTCTCGAATATGTGAGCCAATGATGAATGCTGGACTAGCCCTACAATGCCATGATGCTACAATTCAATATTGTGGTCTACGTTTGCAGGAGCTCAAGAATCTTTTGGCTTCATCTTTGAAGGACAAGTCTAGGCCACAGGTTTCTGAGAATCTTCATCATAAAAGAGATAAATTTTCCAGAGAAATTTTAAGAGTTTTACAGCACATGGCATTGGCTTTGTGTAAGAGTCGAGAACCAGAAGCGTTGGTTGGGCTACAACAATGGGCTGCAATGACATTCGCTTCCTTGCTTGCGGAGGAGAACCAGTCTCAGAGTCACAATGGAATATTATCCCATTTTGCATGGATCACTGGTCTGGTGTATCAGGCAGAAGGCCAATATGAAAGAGCTGCTGCTTACTTCACTCACTTATTACAGGATGAGGAATCACTGAGCTCTATGCGCTCTGATGGTGTGCAATTTGCTATTGCACGTATTATTGAGAGTTATACTGCTTTATCTGATTGGAGGTCTCTAGAATCTTGGTTGTCAGAGTTGCAAACACTTCGTTCTAGACATTCAGGAAGAAGCTATTCTGGTGCTTTAACTGCAGCTGGCAATGAAATCAATGCAATTCATGCTTTGGCTCGCTTTGATGAAGGTGATTTACAGGCAGCTTGGGCATGCTTAGATTTGACCCCAAAAAGTAGCTCTGAACTCACGCTTGACCCTAAACTGGCTCTGCAGAGAAGTGAACAAATGCTTTTACAGGCAATGCTGCTCCTTGAAGGGAAGGCGGACAAGATACCGCACGAAATACACAAGTCAAAGGCAATGCTGGAAGAGGTATTGTCAGTTTTGCCACTTGATGGTTTAACTGAAGCAGAGCTGCTTGCTTCTCAGTTGCATTGCATCTTCGTTGTTGAGGAATGCCACAAGCTTAAAGGCAGCTCGGTGAAATACAAGCAACACGAATCAATATTAAGTTCATATATTGAGTCAGTGCAGTCTGTAATGAGTAGATCTCATCAAGACTGTAATCCGTGGTTAAAAGTCCTTCGGGTTTATCAAACCAATTTTCCAACATCTCCAATCACTTCAAAACTTTGCATAAGTTTGTCAAGTTTAGCTCGTAAACAAGGAAACCTAATGTTGGCAAGCCGACTGAACAACTATCTCCGAGGTCAAGTTTCGAATTGTTCTGAGGAGAGATATTCTGACTTCTTATTATCAAATTTGCAGTATGAGGACTCCTTGCTGATGTATGCTGAAAACAGTTTTGAAGAGGCCTTTGGAAACCTTTGGTCATTTGTCCGTCCCATGGTGACTTCTGCATCAGTTTCTGATTCAGATGATAATGTTCTGAGAGCAAAGGCATGCCTGAAACTTTCAGTTTGGTTGAGAAGGGATTATCCAGGTCTGAATATGGAGAGTATTGTTCATAAGATGCAAGCTGACTTTGTTGTGGATGATGTATCTTTACTTGGCAGTGGTGGACTAGCTGACACTGTTGAGAAATCATGCTCTAAACTAAGTTTGAGTGCTATTATTGAGGAAATTGTAGGTATAGCTGCCAAATCATCAACACAACTTTGCTCCACAATGGGGAAGTCATGGATTTCTTATGCTTCATGGTGTTTCAGTCAGGCCAGAGGCTTCCTCTTTGCTCCATGCGAAACTGCCCTCCAGTCATGCTCTTTATCTCCTCTACTTCTTCCGGAGATTCTACCCGAAAGATTCAAGTTGACTGAAGATGAAAGAACCAGAATACATTATGTTCTTTTCCAGCTCTTTCAGAATCAAAGTGATTCTATCTATGGTGAAGGGGAAGACTGGAAACTGTGCCTTAACATGAAACATTCAGGAAATAACATCTCTATGGAGTCTTTGGTGCAGGAAACAGTGGATATAATTGAAGCCGCAGCCAGGGCACCTGGTGCAGAAAACTCCAATGGCGAGTCCCTTTCTGTTACTTTGGCATCTCAGTTGTGTTCCTTCTTCCATGCAAAAGCTGGCCTAGAAGAAACTGATCTTTCATCTGCAGTTGATGATTTAGTTAATGTTTGGTGGTCTTTGAGGAGAAGACAAGTGTCTCTCTTTGGAAATGCTGCTCTTGGTTTCATGAAATACCTTACATATTCATCTGCAAAGCTTTCTGATTGCCATGTGGGTGGCTTAGGGTACGAATCACAGAAGCCAAAAACTGGAAGCTATAGATTAAGGGCTACCTTGTATGTCCTACACATTTTCCTCAATTATGGGGTTGAGTTGAAAGATACAATTGAAACTGCACTTTTTGCAATTCCTCTGTTGCCATGGCAGGTTAGAAGCTCACTCTATCTTTCTCTGTTTCTTCCCCCTGATGC
Source organism: Excoecaria agallocha (assembly GCA_037975025.1). NCBI lineage: Eukaryota > Viridiplantae > Streptophyta > Magnoliopsida > Malpighiales > Euphorbiaceae > Excoecaria > Excoecaria agallocha. The sequence goes on along the minus strand of CM075806.1, from coordinate 6,782,823 downwards.
ACACAAAAATTTTGATATCTTTACCCTCATTTTATCTCATACTTTTTTAGTTGGTGGAATAAGTTACATGTCATTATTCTGTTTTTGCTAGGAAGTTACTCCTCAGCTTTTCGCTCGTCTAAGTTCGCATCCTGAGCAACTGGTTCGGAAGCAATTGGAGGGTTTGCTGATGATGTTGGCAAAGCAGTCTCCTTGGTCCATAGTGTACCCAACGCTTGTTGATATAAATGCTAATGAGAAGAAACCTTCAGAGGAGCTTCATCACATCTTGGGTTGTCTGGTAATGGGAATTTTATTCATGAGTTTGCTTGATGCGTCAATTTTAGCATTCATAACTGATTTGATATTTTCAAATATTACCAAAGGATAAAATTTTTACATTTGAAGACTTGATTTTAGGCAACTTTCCTTCTCTCTGTGACCTATGGCAAAATACTGCTTTCTGCTACTTTTGAAACACCATCCTTGAATGACATCTTCATTTCATGGGGCTATGCTGGAAAATCTGGTTAGAGTATTAATATAATTAATATTAATATAAAATGTGAATGAAATACAAGTAGGACAGAATTATTAGCTTAGCAGTTAAGTCAGAATCATTTAATCAGCCTGGAGTGATGCTTCTAGTTTTAGGAATAGCAGGAATAACTTCCTTTTTCTGAAATCACTTCCAAAAGGTTATATTTATGTTAATTAAGTCCATTTGGTTGGGTTAGTGGCTGAAATACTTTAATGGACCATTTTACCCATCATAATACCAAACCCTCTTTATCATTTTCGTCATCTCTCTATGATCCATCCCTTTTTCTATCATGTTGTCTCTTTCTCTTGTTTTAATAAAACTAGATTTGAAAAAGCAGGTCACTTGATAGAAAAAGAATAAGATACTCGATTGACCTAAAAGGAAATCAGACACTGAAACGGGAAATATGGAAAAGTTCATATACCATGGGTATAATTATTCCCCTGATATGATTAAAAATGCTTTCACTATTAAACTTATTTGCTCTCTGGAGAATCTGATACAAATAGCTATTTAACTTTAGTTTCAAAAGAACATGCTGTATCATTTCCTTTATTTATAAGCCTTAAAATATTTGGAAGCTGAGTCTAACCAAGTTTGGAGTCAGTAATAGCGGACTATCAGTTGATAAGGGTGTTGAATAGTCATGAATTGATCAATTCAGAGGCAAGCTTTCATTTACAAAGTCCTGATGAGTTGGGCCAGTACAGCCGGGAATGCCAAATACACTTCATAACATTTGAAGCATGTTGCCATGTTACTTTGAAGTTTTTTACTATGATCCCTCTTTTGCTTAAGTGTTTCTTTTCATGTATAAGTCTTTATTTTATTAGAGAAGATTCAGGTGAATATGAGAAAATTAGAGAACAATTATCTTGTCTCATGCAGAGAGACCTGTACCCAAGATTAATTCAGGATGTTCAGCTCATGATAAATGAACTCGGGAATGTCACTGTTCTTTGGGAGGAACTGTGGCTTGGCACACTTCAGGATCTTCACTCAGGTATTTGTAGTGTAGAACATATGATGATTTTGTTGTTCATGACAGTTTTAAACTATGCTCTGCAGGATTTTATGTAGTGTAAAAGTTGTATATTGTTGTATATGTTCGCAGAAATATCAATATGCCCAAGGAAGATTGTGGATATCTTCAAAGCTCAATCTAGAATGAATCTTTTTTCATTTTTGATTTGTTTTGATGATTTTTTTTTCTAAATTTAAACCTTCGAAGATTCTATTTATCCATATTTTCTTCTAAAACATTTTTATTAATGTTTTCACAAAATTTAATTTTGGCCCCTCAGATTAATTTCTGATTTCACTCCTGTGAAGATTATGTAAAGGGCATTCCTTTTGTAGAGCATATTTTCTGTTGGATTCGTAGTTTCTTGTAAGGTCATGACACAATTTCCAAATTCTTTAATTGTAGAAGCACACAATTTTTGCTATTCTGCTGCAGCTAGCTGATTTATTTTTATCACGCTAGGTTTATGGGACTATCTGACTCAATCATTTTTTCAGATGTAATGAGGCGCATAAATGTGCTGAAAGAGGAAGCTACAAGAATTGCTGAGAATGCCACTTTAAGTCAGAGTGAGAAGAATAAGATAAATGCTGCTAAATATTCGGCCATGATGGCTCCTATTGTGGTTGCCTTGGAACGCCGTCTGGCTTCGACTTCTCGCAAACCTGAAACTCCTCATGAAGTATGGTTCTATGAGGAATATAGAGAGCGACTAAAGTCAGCCATTTTAACATTTAAGACTCCTCCAACTTCTGCTGCTTCACTTGGAGATGTGTGGCGGCCATTTGATGATATTGCTGCTTCATTAGCATCCTATCAGAGAAAATCATCAATATCATTGGGGGAAGTTGCACCACAACTGGCTCTGTTGTCATCTTCTGATGTTCCAATGCCTGGTCTCGAGAAGCAAGTTACAGTAACTGAATCTGACAGGGGTCTGACTGCAACTCTTCATGGAATTGTTACAATTGCCTCCTTTTCTAAACAAGTAACTATCTTGTCAACCAAGACAAAACCTAAGAAACTGGGTATACATGGTTCTGATGGTCAAAAGTATACTTACCTTTTGAAAGGACGGGAAGATCTGCGCCTTGATGCCAGAATCATGCAACTTTTGCAAGCTATAAATGGTTTAATGCTTTCATCTTTTGCAACTCGTAAGAATTTGCTTGCTATACGTTATTATTCTGTGACCCCAATCAGTGGTCAGGCTGGCCTTATCCAGTGGGTGGACAATGTGATAAGCATATACAGCGTATTTAAATCTTGGCAAAACCGTGTGCAGCAAGCCCAGGTATTAGCAACAGGTCCAGGGAATGCTAAAAATTCTTTTCCTCCACCTGTTCCTCGACCAAGTGATATGTTCTATGGCAAAATCATCCCAGCCCTTAAAGAAAAAGGCATAAGGAGAGTAATTTCGCGAAGAGACTGGCCTCACGATGTGAAGCGTAAAGTTCTTCTTGATTTGATGAAGGAGGTTCCTAAACAGCTTCTTCACCAAGAACTTTGGTGTGCTAGTGAAGGGTTCAAAGCATTCAGTTCGAAATTGAGAAGGTAATTTCTAGGGATCCTGGAATAATTCACACACTTTTCCTCCTCATAGAGCTTCCCACCAAGAATCTCAAGCTTTATTGGTGGCAGTCCGTGCGATACAGAAATTAAGAATTCATGGACGTGTATACATGTTTTATCCTTTTATATTCAATTTTTAATTTTTAATCTGCATATATGTTACTTTGTTGTATATCACTACAAATGATATTTTTCACATTCTTATAGTTAAATAAAGCATGCATGATATCGTTTAGAGTCTCATAGTTAAATAAAGCATGTAATCTCTGAATCAAACTAAATGATAGTGTAAGTCATTTATAATGCTCACTCATATAATGCCCCATTGCGTGAACAAGCAAAAGAGGAAAATACGGAAATACATTTAAATCAAAAAAGTTATACCAGTTTGACTTAATCATTCCATATTACCTTTCTTGTACTGGATATCTGGCTTTGGAAAATTTTTTGGTGGCAGGTGATTAGTATTGCAGAACTGGTTGTTGGAAGGAGCTTAAATTTAAAATGACTTATAATGATGCTTTTTACCTTTTTTGCTTCCTGAATTTGTTTGATCACATCCTATTCTCAGTATTCTGATTGGGTATTTTCATTCTTTATTTAATAGATATTCTGGAAGCGTTGCAACCATGAGTATGGTGGGCCACATTCTTGGTCTCGGGGATAGACATTTGGATAACATTCTTGTGGATTTCTGCAGTGGGGATATTGTACATATTGATTACAATATTTGCTTTGATAAAGGGCAAAGGCTAAAGATTCCTGAGATTGTGCCATTTCGCCTTACTCAGATGATTGAAGCTGCTTTAGGATTTACTGGAGTAGAAGGAACCTTCAGAGCAAACTGTGAAGCAGTTCTTGGCATTCTCAGGGAACACAAGGACGTACTCTTGATGTTGCTAGAGGTGTTTGTATGGGATCCACTGGTAGAATGGACCAGGGGGGATTTTCATGATGACGCAGCAATTGGAGGTGAGGAAAGAAAGGGGATGGAGCTGGCCGTTAGCTTGAGTTTATTTGCATCTCGGGTGCAAGAAATTCGTGTTCCTTTGCAGGTAATTAACCTCCGCAAACTCTGTGCTTTCTTTCCTTGTGGAATATGACATATGCTTGTTTTCTTCGTTCTTGTTTCTTTCTTGAGCTTCCTTGCATTTGAAATGAAAAGTCTATTGACTTCACACTGCCCCTAGTTTTTCTAATTTTGGTTTCTGGTACCTCTAAATTTCATCCAGTTACTTGATTTTGTAGTGGGGAAAAGAAAAATTATAATGTACTGCACCCAGATGTTTCAGTCTTCTGCATTAATTTGTCATTTTTTCCGGAATGTTCTTTTAGACTTTGGAGGCTTTGATGCCATTGATGTTTAGACCAAACAATAAAAAATAAATCCAAATTGTTGTGTGCTTGAAATTTGGATATTTATCCTTTTAATTTGTCAATCTTAAACCTTGACCTTTGTGGCAATTAGCCAATTTAGTGAAAGTGGAAAGTTTTGCAATTAAAAGATGAATAGAAGTTTGCATTTTTTATGTTCATTCAGCCTAAAATTGTTCTCAATCTTCAAATGAACATTGTGCTGACATGAATAGTGTTTGATGTCTTCCAATTGTGATCAGGAACATCATGATCTCTTGTTGGCTACCTTACCTGATGTTGAATCTGCTCTTGAGGTATGAAGGATTACACAATGTTTTTTTCTGCTTGGAGCTTTGTATATGCATGTTCTGGACTATAGCTTTCTTCTAACTGATAATGTCTGTTCCAGAGGTTTGCTGATGTTCTAAAACAATATGAGCTTGCCTCTGCTCTGTTTTATCAAGCTGACCAAGAGAGATCCAGCCTTATTCTGCATGAGACATCTGCAAAGTCGATTGTTGCTGAAGCAACTTCTAATTCAGAGAAAACTCGAGCAGCATTTGAAATTCAGGCTCGAGAATTTGCTCAAGCAAAAGCTTTTGTAGTCGAGAAGGCTCAGGAAGCTGCAACATGGATAGAGCAACATGAAAGGATACTTGATGCTTTACGGAGCAATTTACTTCCAGAAATAAATACTTGCATAAATCTGGGTAATAGGGCTGATGCCTTGTCTCTTACATCCGCTGTTCAGGTGGCAGGCGTTCCATTGACCATAGTTCCTGAGCCCACTCAAGCACAATGCCAGGATATAGATAGGGAAGTTTCTCAGCTCATTGCTGAGATGGATCATGGACTCTCATCTGCCCTAACTAGAGTCCAAGTATATTCTTTGGCTCTTCAAAGAATTCTTCCTCTAAATTACCTCACTACTAGTGCAGTGCATGGTTGGGCACAAGTGTTGCAACTGTCTGCAAATGCTGTTTCATCTGATATTTTCTCTGTTGCCAGGAGACAAGCTGCTGAACTTATTGCAAACTTACATAGGGATAATCTTGATTCTTTCAAACACAGTCACGATGATCTTTGTCTTAAAGTGGAGAAATATGCAATAGATATAAAGAATTCTGAAGCAGAGATTGCTGAACTAGAGAACTCCATTGGGTTTGAAGCTGAATCAACAGCCAAGGATCGTCTTCTGACTACTTTTGTTAAATACATGCAATCTGCTGGTCTTATAAACAAAGAAGATGCTGGTTTTTGTAACCAGTCAAAATACGATATGATCAAAGATACTAGGTTGCCAGGGGAGCAGGAAGTCAAAAAGGACAAGTTGTTATCTTTTGTAAATGTAGCTGTAAGTTCTTTATACAATGACATTAAGCAGAAGGTTCTTGACATATTCAGTAATTCTGCTGGAGGAAGAAATTCTAGAGATAGATTTGGAACTATTTTCAGTGAGTTTGAAGAGCAGATAGAGAAATGTGTACTTGTAGCTGGGTTTGTTTCTGAATTGCAGACATTCATTGGTTGGGAAATAGCTGGTCAGGATACAGATGTAGATCATCCAATACATTATTCTGAAAAAAATTGGGCTTCTGTATTTAAATCTTGTTTGCTTTCCTGTAAGAATTTGATTGGGCAACTGACTGAGGCTGTTTTATTGGATGTGATGAGATCTGCTGTTTCATTGAAGTCAGAGGTTATGGATGCATTTGGATTAGTCTCACAAATTAGGGGATCTGTTGATACAGCGCTGGAACAGCTATTGGAGGTTGAATTGGAGAAGGCATCCTTGGTGGAACTTGAGAAGAACTACTTTGTGAAGGTTGGCCTCATTACTGAGCAGCAACTGGCTCTTGAGGAAGCTGCTTTAAAGGGTAGGGATCATCTCTCTTGGGAGGAGGCAGAGGAACTTGCCTCCCAAGAAGAAGCTTGCAGGGCCCAGCTGGATCAACTCCATCAAACATGGAACGAGAGGGAGATGCAAACTTCTTCTCTCGTAAAGAAAGAAGTTGACATTAGAAATGCGCTGGTCTCTTCTGAATGCCATTTTGAATCTCTGATTAGTACCAAAGAAGTTGGAGGGTCACATCTTTTAGGAAGCAAAGCCTTGTTAGCAACACTAGTCAAGCCCTTCTCGGAATTGGAATCTTTGGATAAAGCAATATCAACATTTGTTGGTTCATTTGCTTCTCACTTGGATGAGGTTTTGAATTTAGCAGATCTTATGAGTTCAGGTTACATGGTATCTGAATATATCTGGAAGTTTGGTGGCTTATCGAGCAGCCAATCCTTTTTTATCTGGAAAGTATGCATTGTCGATTCTTTTCTTGATTCATGCATACATGATGTTGCTTCATCTGTGGATCAAAATTTAGGATTTGACCAGCTCTTTAACGTTGTAAAGAAGAAACTTGAAGCCCAACTTCAGGAACATATTGGTAGATACCTGAAGGAACGTATTGCTTCAACTTTCATGGCTTGTTTAGACAAAGAAATTGATCTTTTGAAGCAATTTGCTGAGGCAACTAGAGACCCATCTGTTGAGCAACTAAAAATGGATAACCTTGCTGTTAGGAAGGTTCAGCTTATGCTTGAGGAGTACTGCAACGCACATGAAACTGCTCGGGCAGTGAGGTCAGCAGCGTCCACCATGAAAAGACAGGTAAATGAACTCAAAGAGGCTCTTCACAAGACTAGCCTTGAAATTGTCCAATTAGAGTGGATGCATGATGAATTGACTCCTTCATATAAGAGCAGAGCTACATTTCAAAGTTTTCTTGCAAGTGAAGATAAATTGTATTCAATTATCTTAAACCTCAGTAGAGCTAAATTGCTCGAAGGTATACAATCTTCCGTGACACAAATGGCTAGGTCGATGGACTGCTTGCAAGCTTGTGAACAGAATTCTATTGTAGCAGAAGGACAGCTTGAGAGAGCAATGGGATGGGCTTGTGGTGGTCCAAGTTCCAGTATGTCTGCAAATTTGTCTAATAAAACTTCAGGAATTCCTCCTGAATTTCATGACCATCTGATGAGCCGACGTAAATTGCTGTGGGAATCTAGAGAAAGGGCGTCAGAGATTGTCAAAATTTTCATGTCAATTTTGGAGTTTGAAGCATCAAGAGATGGAGTTTTTAGGATCCCGGAAGGCATTTATCCTCTGAGGACTGGTGCTGATGGCAGGACATGGCAGCAAGCCTACTTGAATGCATTAACAAAATTGGAGATTACTTACCATTCTTTCACACGTGAGTTTCCCATTTATCTTAATGATATAGCCTATATGAGGTCAATTGTGCTTCAGTTGTTGAACGTGTTCTTTCTTATTATTTTTCTCTCTCTCTCTCTCTTCATAGGTACTGAGCGAGAATGGAAACTTGCACAAAGCAGTGTGGAAGCTGCATCCGATGGCTTTTATTCTGCAACTAATGAACTATGCATTGCTTCTCTTAAAGCAAAGTCAGCTTCAGGTAAATATCTTTTGTCTATTGTAATGATGTACTTGTTATGCATAGGCATGTGTTGTATATGTGAGACTAAGAGAAACACCACAAGTGGCACATCATTACAGGTGAAGTATGTCAAGAGTCTCTATCACATGTACTTGAAGAAAAAACAAAAAAACAGTTCAAGGATTCTCTCGGCCTAAAAGCTCATGCCTGAGGGCCCAACAAAACACATTCACTCGTGCAAAAGTTCACCGGGTTGCCAGCAGTGACTTACAACTAATTTAGTCTAGTGCTTTGTTCAGGTTTAATTAATGATACAAGGGCATCCAGGAATCTAATTGGGGACCATTCGGTCGAGGTTGCTATGTTGTCATGTCAAAAAATCATTCAACTCTAAAGCTACAGCATGTTTAGAAGGGCCCAAGAAAAGGAATTTTATATCTATAATAAAAAAGATCTAAACTTTGAATTCTAAGACCCTATGAATGTAAAAGGGAATAAACTGTATCGCTCTAAAAACATTAGAGTTTTGAAGCTAAGGATGCATTGCGGACAAATCCATCCCAGTTGTGCTTACTATATATGCAGTATTATTTTCTTTTGAGTTGGATATGCTGATCTTGGTCTTTTGCAGGTGATCTACAGAGCACTGTCCTTGCTATGAGAGACTGTGCATATGAAGCTAGCATTGCTCTCTCAGCTTTTGGCCGTGTATCAATGGGCCAAACTGCTTTAACTTCTGAATCTGGTACCATGCTTGATGAGGTACTATTATCCTACAATTTTCACTACCAATGTTTTTTTTTTATTCATTCTAAAAGATACCAAAATATCATGGATTTTACAGTGGATTAAATTTGTTCCTTTTTTTACTGCTTAACATACCCTTCCCAAACACCGCAGACACCCCCCCCCCCCCCCCCCCCCCCCCCCCCCCAAGCTGATCCATGGGCAACCTGTGTCCTCAGCGTGAAGTACAGATTTGTTGGACCCCATAATGTAAACCTTTTGTTATGCAACTCAACTATTGATCCTTTTGTGCATGCATGCATGATAGCCCTAGAGCTGGCTAGGAATTGGAAGATCTTGTATCTTTCTTCTTCTTCTCCTTTTTTTTTTTTTTTAAATTTAAATATATGAGAAAATTTAAATTGTAGTTTCCATGCTCATTTCAAATTATTTTGATGCACTTGAATGTTCTTGGCCTGATATCTTCTTGACTTGGTGGTTTACTGCAATTTGCCATTTTATTGGATACAGTTCCACTTACTGTGACATAATGTGGCTATAAATCTGTGTAATATTCCATAACAGGTATCAATTCCAGTAATTTGTATGGCGTTTTCTTTTCCTATTTCTTAGGGGATAAGAACGTGGAACTAGGTATGAATAGTATGATATTGAAGCTCGTTCTATTTTCTGATTGCCATTACTTTAATGACATGCTTGACTTTTTCTCCGTATATTATAAGTTGCAAGATTCCATTAATGACATTTTCAGGCTCAGTGTGCTACACCATCCCAAGAGCATGGATCTCAAAGCTAATTTCAACAGTTTCTGTTACATGTTTCTATAAGATAGCAATACAAAAGATGAATAATTGTCCTGTTCAATCTCATTCTTGAGAGTTTGCAAGTATCCTGTCATATTATTTTCATGATGCCATTCTCAATGTATTTGGAATGTATATTCAGTTAGAATGGGTTGATTGAACAAGCCTTTAAAGTGGCCAACAGATAAACATGTGATACTTTGAAATAGAATGTCCAGTTGATCTGATAGTAACAGTCTTGTTCCAATGAGAAAATAAGAACTGGGACTCTTAGGTCTGGAACAGCACTGCCAATGTGGCTTGAAGTCATCCTTGCAGTGGAATTTGCAGAGAACAGGGAATGACAGACAGAATGAAGAACTTGGGGAATTATATATAAAGAAGCCATAAGCAGGAATGTTCTTCTGATTTTTAACTGTTTGTGGACGATGAAATGGAAAAATGTTATGGAATTAATTACAGGATGCATATATCCTCTCCCAAAGAGTTGCTTACTAAATATTTGCTAATGTTGTTCCAATCTCCCATATTAAGTGAATTATTCATGCACAAAACATCACTGCGATAGTATATTTTTTTTTTCTTGTTCATGTTCTTGTCAATGATGTTTAATTCAGGAGATGGCTTTGAGTTGATTACCTGATATGAATGCCTGTAGTCATTTCTATAGTTTCTTTGTTGTCAGTTGATTGTATTTCTCTGTTCTTATCTTCCGTCTCTCTCATGGCTTCTTTTGTTTGGCATCTTTGTCTGGTTAACTATGTTGCGCTTCTTTTTAGGTTCTTGCAATAACTGAAGATCTGCATGATGTTCATACATTGGGAAAGGAGGCTGCTGCAATGCATCATTCTCTTATGGAGGATCTTTCAAAGGTTCTCATGTTCTATCACTTGTTCCGTGGTTTTCTCATTGTGTTTTTCTTTATTGAACGTAATATGCTTCTAGGTTTTGAATCTCATTTCTCATTCAAAAGATTGGATAATGTTCTTGAAACCTTCTGCTTATCTATGAATCTCAGCAGTTCCAATCCTAGGAATTCATTACTTCTTTCTGTTTTTTTTTTTGGGGGGGCAGGCAAATGCAAGTCTTCTTCCACTTGAATCTGTATTGTCAAAGGATGTGACTGCAATGACAGATGCAATAACTAGAGAAAGAGAGACCAAGATGGAAGTTTCTCCACTTCATGGACAAGCCATATACCAGTCATATAGTTTGAGAATTAGGGAGGCTATCCAGACATTTAAGCCTCTATTACCATCACTCACGTTGTCAGTAAAGGGACTATATATGATATTGATGAAGCTTGCACGAACTGCAAGTCTTCATGCTGGCAATCTCCATAAGGTAATGTTTTCTTTTGAGATTAATGCATCACCATGATTTGACGATTGCAATGTAGTCAAGTATAATCTATCTGTGTGTGTTTGCTGATGGCAGGCCCTTGAAGGACTAGCAGAAAGCCAGGATGTAAAATCACAGGGAATCAGTTTGTCAAGGCCACATCTTGACAGTGGGGGTGATGAATTTAATGACAATGGCAAGGATAGCCTCTCCATATCTGATAGTGAGAGCAGTAAAGAAATCCTTGGTGATACTGGACTATTCTTGCAAGATAAAGGATGGATTTCTCCACCAGATAGCATATATAGTGGTAGCACAGAATCTGGAATTACCTCTTGTGAAGCTAGTCTTCTGGATAACTTCAGTTGTCCTGCAGAGGTAGTTCAACAATTTTCACATGGATCTAATAGCATGGTTATAACAGATAATATAGACTCTGTTCAACCTTCTCAAACTCTTTACCAGGAAATCACAGAGTCTGGTCATGCAGTAACCCAATGCGAGGCGGTGAACAGTAGTGGTCATGGCCCCATTGCAGCTGGCAGTGAGACAAATGAGCACCTGAAAACTGCAGGTTCACCAAGTGATAAAGGGACATCCCATGTTGAGTCTTTGCAAACTCAGAATGAGGACAATTCAGAATTGAAAACTGATGGTAAAGATGATGACTTACCTTCATTGAGCAAAGTTAAGATTGAAGATGAAAATCGTGAAGCTCCTCAACCTAATCTACTTTCCGGTAATCGAATGGCAAGAGGTACTCTCAAATTTTCTTGTGTTAAAGTTAATGCCTTTCAGCTTCTTTCTGCACGGGTATATTTAGAATCAAGGATGTGATCTGTGACAAGTTATACTTGTAGCTTTTATTTTCATTCCAACCCCCTAGAGGCCAAAAAATAAACCAATAGACATTTTTGTCATTAGTTCTGTCACTATTGATATGAAATGGAATCTCACCATATAAGCATGTCGGGAACTACCATATTGTGAGAATAAAATTTGAGTTCTTCCAAAATGATGATGTGAATATATTTGACGTCTGTCAAAATGATGAATCTAATTACCCCCGAGTTCTAATCTATATGGGAGTGAATAACCTTGCAATTACCACTCTGGCCTTGTGTTTCCTGACCTAAAAATTATAGGCCAAATAGTAGCAGTTAAGCATGCATTGAGATGAATATTTTGTAAACTTGCCATCTAAAAAAGTGTGCTGCAAGGATGTGCCATGGGCACTATATTTCTGACCCAATTTGACTACGTGAGGTCTCATACTTCCAATAAAGACACTTTTAGGCTATCCGGATTGGGGTTGCCTATTAGGCTTTGTACTTGGCAAATTGGCCTAACTGCTATCTCATCATTTTCAATAACTTGCAAGGCATTCTGTCTGATCATTAGTTTGCACACCTACTCTGATAGCTGATACTGCTACCTTCCTCCTTTTGTTTATAAAGCAACTCTTTATTTTTGTTTTATCTGGTTACCTGCAGGTAAAAATCCTTATGCTATGTTAGTGCTTAAGCGAGTTGAGATGAAAATAGATGGTCGTGATATTTCTGAAAAAAGGTATATAGCTCATTCTGTAATGTTGTTCTTGGTGAAGTTTGTACTTATTCTGCACTTCTATTTTTCTTTTTTGTCTAACCACCTGCCTGAACATTACCGTTTTCATTCCCAGAGAAATTAGTATTGGAGAGCAGGTGGATTATCTGATTAAGCAAGCTACGAGTATAGATAACCTTTGCAACATGTATGAAGGTTGGACACCATGGATTTGAACTCATGAAGTCTCTGCATTATGAGCCAAGCAGAATCGGAAGTTTCTGATACACGGATTGTCCTAGCATGCCATTGTGTTGCAGTTGCTTATGGAATTGGATGGCCAATGGCTGGACTCTGTACCGGAGCATTTTCTTTGTTGGGGAATGAGCTGCTGGATCTATTTCCTGAAACAAACGGCTTCAGTTTAGCTTTGGGATCTGTGTTCCCCTCCATGTGATGGGCCATCGCCATTTATCTTGAGAAACTGCAATTAACACATCATGAACTGCTGTAGGAGGTGCCATCCTTCTGTTATTTTGATCAATGAGTTCTGTTTGAGCAGTTAGTGACTTCTGGGGCCAGAGGGAACACTCCAAGTGAGCGTGAGATGTGTTTCGTCCATTCCATATGACTGCCCATGGGACCACAGAGTGGCAAATTCTGAGGCCTTAAAATGCGCATAATTTTCACAAGCATTAAGAGAGTTGCATCCCGAGCAGCCTTGTGAAGGTGTGACAATCTCATTATATATGCTTCTGCGAGGGGTTTCAGGATGCCATTATAAAATGCATTCGATTGATGACTAAAGCGAAAGCAAAGCAATCAAATGGCAGTTTAAAGAATGCTTTTGCTTTCTCGAGAGGCCCTAAAAAAATGCAACCTATGTTGCTTTGCAATGAGGCTATACTGGATAGAAGTTTAATGGTATTCTTAGTTCTCAATTGTAACATGAGGCTGAACAAAACTGAAAGCCTCGGTTGTTGATATATGAAAAGATTCATGCATGAAATATTTGATGCTGTACGGCTTCTAGATCTTATCTGGTGGCTATTTTGTTCTTTTTCACAGTTTCATATACCTGTTTCTTAAGTTTTCTAAATCATCTTTAGTTGCAAATCATAGTACAAAAACTGTTCTCTTCTATTATTTTCATTTCCCTTATGTCATGCTTTTGAAGATGAGATATGCGAGCACTTATAACATGACTAATCTGCTGGTAGGGGCATTGTCTTGGTTTTTTCCAAGCATCACCTCACTGGGAACCTCCTATGAATCATCCAAATGGGATATTTCAGTGTCTTACCTACTGACAAAAAATAAATAACAAAAAAAGGGAAAAGAAATGGACAGTATAATTAAAATATATATGTCTTGTAGTTTGTTGTCAGCTGTATTGCAGATAAGCACTAGCTGGGTAGCCGCTGTTTTAAAATTATTGCTGTGGGGACCTTCTTTTGACCAACAGGATTTGTACACCAGCAACTTCATTATATATTTTCTACGCAGAAAAAAATTATGTGCGCCTTTGTTAGCCACGAAACCAGTTTTCTAAACTTATATAAACCCTCTGAACTTGTTCACATCTTCAAAATATCAAAAGATATCTAAAAAACACCACTTTCAGTCCTTTTTGCTTTTATTCTCACTTGAAGATTTCAAAGATCAAAGATATTTTTCATTTTAGGTACGAAGAAAAGACATGTCTGCGCTTGTGGATATTTGGACTAGCGAGAGTGCCAAGCAACGTGAAAAGGAGAGGACCCATTCGTCAAGTGGCTCCAATAATGCTGACTCTAGCAAAGTGGTTCGAGCTGAGGGTGGAACTCTGGCTAAGTCTTTGGCTACTTTGGTTAATGGTGTGAGACTTAAATCAGCTGGCTTCTCTTACTCTGAGGCCTCACTTTCGATGATTATTGACTGCTTTAGTGCCTGAAGTGGAGAGTATTTTTCTTTTATGCCTTTTTTTTTTTTGGTGAATTTCTGTTTGTGACCGTATATTAAGTGTTTTTAATGAAGTTATTGTGTTAATTGCTTGAAATACACTGTTGTGATTATTACTTTTTAATTCAGTAATGATTTTGCTAAATTCATTAATTTTCTTCCTCATTTGACTAATGAATAAAGGCGAAAAGTTAATTTTTTTTTTTAATTTTATAAAAAGACAATTTAAATGGAACAAAATAATTTTAATTTATTATCAGCATAGAGAGAATGAAGTAATATTAGTGAGACATAAATACAGCCATAGAAATTTGAAGAAATATTGCATGAAAAAATGGACTTTGCCTATCAAAACTATCCAAGCCTTAAAAAATCGGGGTTTTTACAAAAATATACAAAAAATAAAAAATAAAAATAACAAGAAATATAACACTTTTATAATTTTTTTAAAAATACAATTTTTTAAATTTTCAATAATAAAAATACAACTTATAATTTTCAAAAAATATAACTTTTCATTTTTAGAATGATGAAAAAGGAATGGAGGACGGGAGAAAACGTCGCTATGAAAGTTATGCCCAAAAGCACAGTTCTCAAGCATAAAATGGTTGACCAGGTACTTGCTTTCGTTGTTGTTGAAATTGATGCAAATTCAATGTATATGAATTATTTCTTCATAATATAACCATATAAATTTTGAGATTTTTTAGTGTTATCTGCATAGTTATGGAAAACATACTAATAGATTGCGTCGTTTCCATTCCGCCAATTGTAGATGAAAGAACTATTGTGCGAACTGCCAACAAGCAAATATTTGATCTTGTAATACAGGAAAAAAATATATGAAATGAAGATAAACAAAATCAGTTATATATATATATATATATATATATATATATATATATGAGTGTAATTAAGAAATTAATTTTTTTCCTATTAAATCATTTGACTTTTATTGTATTACATTATGACTCTATAAATAGTTATTTTAATGCAATATTGAGTTTAAATTAAGATTTAATAGAAGGAAAATGATAATCAAAAGTCTTAATTTATTATAAAAGAATAATATTATTTTATTTGAACTTTAATAAAACTAGACCTGAGTGCACCGAAAAATATAATTTTAGTGACTTAATGTAATACAGTGAATTTTAAGAAGCTAATTAAAGTAAAAACTATGTTTTATGCCTTTTTTTAGTAGCTGAGTTATCTAGTACACAGTGTGTACATCTAGTACACATAATGTGTACATATTGTACACAATGTCTACATCTAGTACGCACCGTGTGTACATGCTATACACAATATATATATCATGTATACACCGTGTGTATGTGCTATACACAGCATGTACATCTAGTATACACCATGTGTACATGCTATACACAGTATATACATCTAGTACACATAGTGTGTACATGCTGTACACAGTGTGTATATCATGTACACACCATGTGTATGTGCTATATACAACGTGTACATCTAGTACGCATCGTGTGTACATACTGTACACAATGTGTACATCCAGTATACATAATATGTACATATTATACACAGTGTGTATATCATGGTACCATTTTTATAGTTTATTATATTTAAATTATTGTTTTAAACATAATTATTATGTTAATATAATTTTTTTTATATATCTATTAATATCTTGACAATTTTATTACAAAAATTATAATATGAAATATGTCAAAATTTATAGTTTTTGGTGATTTTTTTTCTTGTATTTATTTATAGTCAATGACATCCTTTGAGTAATTTTACCCTACTCAATAATTCCATTTGTTTTCTTGATAAACAGAACCTAACATTAACTATGATTTGGGTGTTTAATTAGTTGCCTTTCTTACTTTTGCTTTTTTTTTTCTCTAACTCGAATAATATCATTAACATTATTTTTTTCTATGCAGAACTTATCAACATTATTTTACATACGAGAACTTATCAACAAAAATCCCATTCTCGAGCATCAAAGATAAAACAAACAGCGCTTGTATTGGGTCATTACCATGAGAGTAAGTTTTTATGGCTAAAAATAAACAATGCATGCTCATAAATTTTAATAAAAAAGATTGCTAAATTAAGGACTATTATAGGAAGAAAAATAAGTAAAACAATCAGAAACTGAAACGAAAAATCTTGCTTAATAATTAATAACCACACTTAAAGTAATTAAGGAAATGATGAGATGAGATTATTGAGAATGAGTAGGATTATCATCACCACTATCACTGCCTTGTTGCTGATTTTCTTGATTATGTTGCTTTAAATTCATCCCCAGACCAACTCTATTATTGTTGTAAGCATTATTAATTCCACTCATTAATCCCATATTACCCTCAGTTACTCCTAATCCCAGTTGCTGCCCACCCACCCCCTGCTGCACTATCATCCGCCCACCACCATCCAAATTCACTCTCTGTATAGACGTCCCCGAAAAAGTCCACATCTGCGGCTCTGGCACAGTGGCTGCTGTGGTGGCTCCACCATCTACTGGTAACATCCAAAATGCATTGCCACCATTGACTGCCCACATGGCCGGTGTTGCAAGAATGTTGGAGGGTTTAATTGAAGCAGGTTCTTGATGATCTTGAACTCCAGTTCTTGTAGACTTGTTCGAATTATTGTCTTCTTGTTGGGCTTCTGCTGTTGCTGTAGTAGTTATCTCTTTAAAAAGATCTTCTCTAAATGATTTTCTCATATAATTCTCATCGGAAACAAGATTCTGAGGATAGAGCTGATGGTGAAATCCTAACATCGTAACATTGGATCCCATAACTCTTATGTTGTCAGCACTATTTTTGTTGTTGTTGTTATCATATAAAGCTAAGCCACTGTGGATTGAATTGGCAAACATAAACATCAATTATAATCTTTTCAACTCGATTGGGGTCCTGATATTTGATATCTATCATAATTAGTTGTATTTATGAAAGCAAAAATTTAAAAAGTGAGATTAATGAAAAAAAAAATAGGGTTGTATTTTTTGAAAAAGGGAAAAAAAAGTTGGCAACTGAGATAATTTCCTCTAAAAAATCCTTCAATAAAGCCTCATCTACCCATTTCAATAAACATCAGCCAGCCACTCATTCACTTCAAATATCTCAAAACTACTTCCAAAATCTTTTCACCGTTTTTATTTATTTTATTTTATTTTTTTACCTATAGCTAGGTTAAAATTTCAATAGAAAATGAAACTAAAATACCCTTTTTAAGTTTTTTCTTTTTGGCAATATTTCAAATAAAAATAAAAATATTGAGAAACAAATTGATAGCTGCGGGATTTGAACCCACGCCCTCACAGACCAAAGCCTAAATTTGGCGCATTAAGATGGCGGCAATGTTTTGAAAGAGCGATGAATGAGATGTAGGAATGATTGCGGGACGAGACAGAGGTGGGGAGGCTACTGCCCCACACAAGGACGGAACGGAGATCGATAGTATTTCGAGAGAAAAATTCTCCCCGTCTCCGCATAAAAAATATTTTATTTCTTAAAAAAATTTAATTATAACTAAAATATAATATTTAATAATTAATTATAATTGAAATATAATATTTAATAATTAAAAATACAAATTCAATTACAAATCAAACTAATATAAATTTTAACAATTAATAAAATTAAAATTAAATATAATTTAAAATTAAATTATATAAATATAATTAAATTTAATAATTAAATTTTGGAAGAGGAAAAATTTCGGGGCGAAGATCACAATTTCCGTCTCTGTCCCAAATTTTAAATCGAAAAATACTTTTTCCTTATCTTCGTTCTCACGGAAGAATTTTTTAAAAATTTTCCGCCCCGTAATCATTCTTAATGAGATGAATTCCATCTTCGGTTGCCGTGGTGTCCACTGCTTGGAAATTTCAAGGAACCACTGTATTTGACCATCTTCTATTTATTTTCTCAATAATTGTTCCTTTAGATGTGGCCACATAACAATACGACAACCCAATCTTATCATTTCTCTATTTTTCTCATCTTTAACGCTAATAAACCATTCATATATATATATATATATATATATATATATATATATATATATATATATATATATATATATATATATATATATATATATATATATATATAATAAAGTAAATTTTATGGATAAATTTATAAATTAATACAATAACACACATTTAACAAGTATTAGTTTAATGGTATTAATTTGATGATCGATACTGTAAATTCATATATTGTATCACATGTTATAACTAAAATAAATCTTACGACAAATAAAATATGTATTTTTTTTATATTAATAAACAACTCTCTGTGGAACACTTAAAATAAAAAAGTATTACAAGTAACGAAAAATTAATGCAAGTGTTGGGAGCGACCACAGCTTCTCGAAGATACGAATAGGAATATCCAAAAATACAAATATTAGTATATTCTGAATTTTAAGGGTATCCATGGGCAGCCACACGTAGTTTTCTTAGGCCCACTGCTTCAATAAATTACCCTCTCTCCACGTTTCTCTTTTTCTCCATAAAAACTCTAACCTTCTTCACATTCATCAACGTTCAAGAGCACTTCTTTTTAATTGAGATTCAGAGGAAGAAGATGTCAGGAGTTGTGGAGATATGGGTGAGTGAGTTATCAAAACTTAGAGAAAAAGTAAGGGCCAAGAAGCCATTGATATCAATGTCAAAAGCAAAGAGAGTATCTGCAGTTCAAGATGATAAGGAAGCTGCCCAGAAAGACACCGACCTCGTGCATAAGGATACTGCAATGTCTGAAGCTACTATCTGCTTGATTATGGACCGCTTTGCACCTTGTTGATTTTCAGCTTTTAATCTGTCGACATTACTGTAAAACAAAAAGTTTTATATTAATCTACTTTGTTTTTACGGAGGTAGATTTAATACAAGTATTGTTTTTGCTTTTTTATGATTTTGCTTTCTTGACTAATTTATGGTTTAACTGCTGCATATATCCATGGAGATTAAGAAGAAGAAGATAAAGTTTGGTTTCGATAGTATTCAAATGGTTGAAAAACTTGCAGCTAATTAAGCATCTAAAGGGACACTTCTTAAAATATATTTTCTGTCCTAATTGAAAAAATACTATTAAGTTCGTTTATTCTTTGATCCTTCATATGGATATGAATATATTTTCTTTGTGGAATAAATTTCTAACTTGTAACATAACGTCTTTGAATTTTGAATTTGCCTGCCTTGAACAGCAAATACCGAACGTGTATTTTATTTATTTTTCTTGGAAAGAAAGAATATAGTACAAGGAAACATACAAAAGCAGAAAGTTCATTTCTTTTCTGTGTGAATTTGGCCGTACCAAAATATCTGATTAAAAATGAAAATGTTGCAAAACTTGCTATACTTGAATTACAGAAGAACATGGCTATGTACCAGGCTGAATGTGTAATATGCCCTTGATACACCTTTTTAAAGAAAAGCAGCGTTTTTGTACATCAAATATCTTTGATCTACATTCTGTTCTCCTCTTTCTGCGTATAGCATTTGCTCGTATATTGCACATGGTAGTTTGGAAAACAAATAAAAAAAAAAAATTAATGAAAATGTATTGCGAGGCTTTGTTTCTTGGCCCCTATCCTGTATGTGATATAATATCTCACAGTTGATCATGCTGTCGAGCTTGCCTCCATGCTTGCATTAGAGAACTCGATGTTTTCCTCTTGTTCCTCCCAGTCCAGAATCGCCCTCGCGTATCTAAGAGCTTCATCAACATTATCGGGTTCCAATGCTGTAACTAGTGAAACAAACAGCTTACCATTTGTAAGAGAATTGAACAATCTCTTGAACTTGACTGCAATATACTGGAAAGCACGGTGAGCTAACGAAGTGTTAGTACTTCTTGTGCTGCTGCTGCAGGCACTATTAGGATTATGGCCCATGACTGGATTGAAGTCATTAAACCATTCGCATTGAGTGAGAGGAACTTTGTTCAATCTTTTCCTCCAGCAAATCGAACTTGTTCAGTAATGAGAAGGAACTTCTTGTTTTCAAACATTGGATGAGTAGCAATGGTTGCCAATAGCTGCTTGCTTGCCATCATCTTATTGATGGCAATTCCATTACTGTCTTCGACAAACTCATTGTAATCGGTTAATGAAACACAAAATAGGACCATGTCAGCATCTTCAAACATTTTCAACCATTTGTAGTTTCCTCCAAGAACTTTTGGATTCACTCTAATAAGTTGATACCTGCAAGCATACAAGAAGATGCAAATATTTGAGAAAAATTAATAATAAATAGCTAAACAATTATACAAAAGGCATTATTTAACCCTCTAGCTCCAAAAAAAAAAGGAAAGATTTAATCATTTAAAGACAATCTCTGATGCCTTTGTGAGTTAGGCAGTTATATTTCAAGAGTAAACGTGTCCCATACAAGATGCATAAGCAAGTAAATACTTGAAGTTCTAGCAACAAAATCTACCAGGCTCAGCAAGTACCACAATCACAAAATAACGGCATAAAGTTTTCCATTTCTTTTCCTGCCAAAAGACAAATGAATAAAAGGTATCGCATAATCTTCAGCAAAACCCACTATTCACCTGCAACTTATTTGAACTTCCTGGAATTTGAATTTATCAAGCATAGTTATGAAACTTAGTTCTTTCATTTCACAAATGACCCTTGCACAAGTTCCATAATGAAGGAATTTGGACGTAATACAACTCTGTTTGCCAGTTCAGGTCTACTTGTAGCTCTAGTGCATGAAATAGAAGGATAGATCTAACCTTTGCGAAGGATCTTGGTCATTGTTTTCACAGCTGCTGCCTTGAGGTGGCTTGGGAAATGAAAACTCCATGCAAGAAAGACCTTGGGATGATTCGATACCCTCAGCATACAAGATATCCATATCCGAAGGCTCATAATCTTGCTTTGAAATCTCAACAGCCTAAGTAGAAAGATAATATCAGTTACTGGATAAACAGCAAATGTCAAAAAAGAAAACAATTTTGCAGCTTCCACAACCATTTCCCAATGAAGAATATGAGCTCATCCCAAAACTACCTAAAGGTAGTTTATCAGTAATTTCTAGTCATTGGTGAGATAATACTGATTTCATAACTTATTTTCACTGGAAATAGTAACGAACTCATTAGTTTTTGTTTTTTGGCCAATCAACATGTTGAGAAAAAAGCATAAGGCAGACAAAGCTGCAGGTAGCATAGAAAACTAGAAACCCGATGCTCAACTAAAACCAAGGCATAATAAATTATAATTTCCCATTTTGAATACCGAAGATATATTTCCTATCACAAATTTTCAATCCTTGAATAACCACAAGAGTCCGGTGGAAATTAACAATATCTAATGGAAAGCAAAATGGGATATCAGCTTCCATTATATTCCATTTCAGAAGCAAAACAAACCTGATTAAAGAATGGTTCAATCAGGTCCTGAGACTTCCATTGTTCAAAAAGTAATCTAATAATTAGAAAAATTATTTTTATTTTAGCACTTCATCCATTTTATCACTGGTTTTGGATTACATGGAGCATGAATATGAAGTCTAGAGAACATCACCAAAAGGAAATGTAACATATTGTAGGAATTATGCATCAAATTATGAACCAAAGATAAGAAACAGGCATCAACGGTAAATGGAAGCAAGGAAGTAAATGAACATTGATGACCAATAGAACATCAGATAGCAATCAACCCAAAATATGCTATATGACCTTACCCTTTCTAGGAAATATGTAGCAACTCTAGGTAGCAATTCTAATTCATTCCTGCGGCTATACGCAGCTTGGATGGCTGAATCATTCCACAGTTCCTCAACAAAAGGTCCATATTCGCGAGTTGCAGCTGGGAATATTGTTTCCAAATTACCAGACACCATGACCTTGAGAAGCCAATCTGAGAAAGCTTTCAATTTGTCGTTGATGGAATAGATGGTTTTGTTCTTGATCTGACCAGCATTATCTGTTAAAACTAAATAATTTCAAATCTAACGTAGAACTGATTAATCAAGTCAAATTACAATTAACTCACAAATTTATTCTATTTATGGTCCTAAATTATAGTTCACTCCGATTACAAGCAATTGAAGAACATTAGTTCAACTCAACATGGAAAAATATAAAGCACTACGATGAAAACCAAGTATAAAACAACTTGAAATTTGAGGCAGTATATAAATGAGGTCTGACAGTCATAACTTCTATGGAGGCTGATTTAAATTACAGACCAAATGAAAAAAAAAATTGATACTAATAATGTTTATTTAAACTAGTGATGCACCCAAAAATGTCCTTAAAAAGATTCTTTGAAAAAATTTGGGCTTCAAGGAGAAGACAAAAGTTATTGCATCTCACCTGAAGCACTATACTGGTCAATGAAATGCCTTTTCTTTCTTATCAAACTTTCTTCTTCAAATCTTTCATGCCCCTCAAGCAGAATACCAAGATAACGATATAAATTGCTTTGAATCATGAACTTGATATTTTGACGCTCATCATCAGAAAATGGGACATGATAAACAATTTTTGCCTGAAATAAGCATCTAATCAATTCAAGTTTATGATTTCTGGTAATGCCACTATAAATTAAGGCAGCTTTATATAAAGACAAAAGAATTAGCAAGCCGGACATGTATAAGCCACATTTTGCTATAAATAAACAGTAAATACTCACACACAAAATCACATAGAGAAAATAGAGAAAAGAGAAATTGAATGCAAGAACATGGTTCAGTTATATGGTGCCTACGTCCTCAAGCAAGGCAGACAGCAAATTTCACTATGAATCAGAAAAGAGTACATTTTAAATTCCCTTTACAAACGCTTAAAACCCTTGTATTTTCCCCAAATCTGAACCAGGCCAAATGAGCCATTACAAAATTGAATCGACCTGAGCCTTCCACTACCAACACATACCTCCCATTTTCTACCAATTTGGATCACACCGCAATCTTCTCGAGTCAGGTCATAATTCGGATCCACCAAATTCAAGCCACATTTTTTATATATGATAACCAGGCAAAACGTCATAATAAGGCCCAAGTAATGCCTTCACTTTTTCACATGAATAAACTTTTGAACTTACTCAAAATAACCTATCAGCAAAGCATAGTGAATTTTTTCTGAGAGCTTAACCTAGTGCAGCAAAGGAATACATAGGACTTTACAAGAAGAAAGTGACATATAATGTACAAAACTCACAAAGCACTATCAAATGATAGGATGGCATGGCATTGCGAGTGGAGAACACACAAATTCTGCTGGAAAACATGGGACTATCCTCGCATGGCATTGTAGGTGAAAGGTATTTGCACATTGTATACACTTAGAAAGGCAAAACAAAAACCTGGCAAGGCCTGTTCTAATCAACCATTCATTTTTGACAAAAATTTAGGGAGGGATATCATGTATGGGAAGGCTGGCCTTGGCTTGTGTAGGGATTCATGGACTTCTCTTGAATGAGATTACCTTGTAAATGTATGGAATTGCAGAATAAAGACATGAAATTGCTAACTCTTAACTGAGGTTCTCAATCCAAGGATGGCTCAGATAAATACTCAAAACTCTTCAGCTATTGCATGTTAAATTGGTGTAGGTTAAAGGCATCGAATGCCCTGACTCTTAAGAGAGGTTCCAAATTTAAAGATCAACTCAAAACTCTCCTTCTACAACATGTTAAATTAGTCAAGTTTGAATCCCATCATAGAGTCTACTTCTACATACACCTGCCTGCCACCTCCTCAGTTTAAGATACAATTGAATAAAGATAAGTTAATTTTATAGTCAGAATGAAAAGGAGAGAAATAGAACCAGTGTCGCTTAAAATCAGTCCCAACTCTTAGAAATGCAAACCAAGAGTTCCACTAGAAGTCATGAAGTGCTGGGTAGGATGTGCTCTTTCTTTGTAAGCCAACAACACGCAACTTTGCAGCTTAGATATAAGCATGAGATCCCGCCCATCTAACTATATAAAGATATATTTCAATCAAACTATGACTCAAATTCAAGAACGAAACTTTCCTGCCAGAAAGAAGATATGAAAGAATATTTGAACTGTTAAAATTATTAGCTAGGTCACACCATTTTTTTATGCTCTCTGAATCATCATCAAGCCCCACAACTTCCTTAAGGAAAGCAATTAGATTATCGTGTACATTAGTTCCTCAGCCTAATACAGCCACAACAACTTAACATGAACTACAAAAGAAAAAGCTAACAGCATCCAAAAATGATGTTATGCAAGAGGCAGTTATCGCATTGAAAATAATTCTGTCAAATCACCAATTTTATGATATCATGATGCATGTTTCATGTTGGCACACAAGTGATACGAGTTAATAAGACAATGAAATCTCATATACCAGTACATGTCAGGAATCAAACTTTGAACTTTTCCAAATATATTGAATAATGATACATTTCATATATTCTAATGGTGGTATTATCAATGTTCATCAAAGTTGGCTGCTGCATATATAAGCAGAATTTGAGTCAGCCTCTAATTTTCTTGTGAGAAGTAAGCTGTTCAAAGTGGCCAGGAAAAAATCTTGATCATGAGATGACATAGATGGAAAATAGTACTGCAATATCAGTTAACCAAATCTAGGTTCACCACTTGTTAAAAGCAATATAAGCAAAGAAACCATAGCCTGATTCCTTACATGTTTAAAAATGGTACTCGTGCCAGATTTCCCATAGCCAACAAGAAAAAGTTTCAAAAGTGGTTTTTGGTCGAGGCTTCGTGAGACAACAGCATTTACATCTTCACCACCTGGACTGGAAAAATCAGGAGGTGTTGGCAAAGACAATGCAGCGCAAATCAACTTTGCTCTTTTCTGAAAAAGAATCATCTCCACTATTTTTAAAAGCTAAATGGTTAATTTGGGGAGGTAAAACAATTCCCCTAACAAGATTGGCACTCGAATTGAACCACAAATTCCAAATTCAGAGGCAAACATACCTTTTCCCATATTTTTCCTTTGACATTGTTCATACCCTCTTCTGTATACGTTCCATCAGCATTAACCCAAAAGTGAGTCATTCCTTCACATTTCACTCCCATAAACTGCAGAAATTTAACATGGAAGAGTGTCAAGTCTAAATGTTTGAAAAGGAAATTCAACATACAAAAATAAGATTACTCGCAACTAAACAAACCTGCAGCATCCTGAGCTCTAGTTTAGTTATCTCCCGATTATTTATCAAAATATTTGTCTTGCCATTGCTTGCATTTCGTGGTATATGACCCCCAACATTCAACTGGGGACTAATGATTTGACAAGGTTTCTGTCCTTCCTGTTCATCAGGATAACACATTAATCCATAAAAGTTCATTAGATCACCCTGAACGCAAATTCAGAGTTCGATATTCACCTTTCCCCAGAAACCAGATACTTTATCATACCAATAGCTTCCTGGTTTTAACTTTTTCGGTGGGTATCGGCAGGTTTGCAATAGGAATAACTCTTGTCGAGAAAGATGCTGACAATTCACATAAACAAGCTCTGGGGGTAGTTGATTCAACTCACATGATTTCTCAGCAAGCATTGTCTGTTTAACTTCTGTTGCAGGCAGTAGTTGCTTTAACAGACGAGAACATTTCCCCAGGTTCCTT